>JAYMTN010002823.1:0-10570 GCA_036897425.1 Erodium trifolium | reverse complement strand
GCAAGATCAGCCAGCTTCCAAAACTCCTAAAACCGAGTTTTCCTCTATTTTAGCCATTTTTTCGATCAAAGCACCTACAAAACACAATGAGAGACAAAATACGAGTATAGAGAGAAAAATGGACCAAATTATATAAAAACATCCAAAAGCGATGCAATTTACGTCCACATCAAGCTCTACACTATCAATTAAGAGAGGGCGACGCACGCTGGATTCTCGAAGGAGGATTTAGTCCACCTCGGCGCCAACTTTCAGGAAATAGACCCGCTCTATCCTAGCTCACCGTTTGAAGTAGTTGTACCTGTACCTTCAGCTGGTATTGCAGTATCCCTCTCTTGACATCCACACGGATCATTCCGAGTAATTTTCTTCTTTTGTTATTGCTTTTAGTCCCATGATGTTCGGACTGTTCAGTCCACTTACCTGTTTTATTACTCTAATTATCCTGCTTCGGATCAGGATCTTATTTTCGCTTAATTGAATGATTATGAGTACCGTTCAAAATAAAGTTGCAAATTAATAATTATATAAGACACTATTTTTTTTTTACAATCATCCCTTCTTGAACCACCAAAATTCACATCATTACCATCCCTCAAATACTTGAACTTGTCATGAGCCAATTAGCTTCTTTATTGATCAAAGCAAAACCTCTAGAAAAGAGAAGCAAAAACAAAGAAACAATTTGCTACACCAAAAGTTATTGCAATGTCCTCAAATCAATCCCAACCATAAATAAAAAAAGCTTGTTATTGTGAAACCTCCCTCCATAAATCTCACCCTCTCCCTCAACCCCTCAACGAACAGAGGCACATATAGATTGTTGATTGTTGCACAACCCGTTCGAGAATTGCTGCCTGTTCCTCCTCCGTTTAGTCACCACAATAAACCCCTCCCCTTCGCCGTCACCGTTCTTACTCTGTTCCTCGTCTCTGCTCCGTTGAGCAGCCTGCTCTGTTTTACCTTCATTCCCATACAAAATCTTGATGATCGCAGAGTCGTTGGCAATGGCCTCCGTTAAGTTCTCAGGCTGCACAAGCTTCTTCTCCCTGATTCTCGACTCGTCGGAGTTGTTCTGCACCGACTTCACGATGAAGCTGAGCAGTATCTGCCGAGCAAGCTCCGATTTTTCAGACTCCGAGCTGCTCTTCTTCACGACTCTGTTTCCGGCGTTCTTGTTGTTGTCGTCTTGTTTCTCCTCTTCCGTTGATGGGTTCGTCTGCCAAGCCTTCCTCGGTATGAACTCCGGCGCGTGCGGGTTCATGAACTTCTGCTTCCGGAACCCGTGTTTCATCCGGAAGGAATGGCTGGTTTTGTAGTACAGAGGCGATCTTGGCCCGCACGGGACCCTGGCGGCCACCGGAGGAAACCCCACCGGCTCCCCGAGCATGCCCTGGCTCGCCCTGACGTCGTAGATGCTCGTGAAAGGGATCGAGTTTATCGGGTGAGCCATGGACAGAGCTACCGGTTTGAAAGGCTCCGCGGCCGCCGAGAGCTTGCTCCCGTTCGTTTCTGTAATGGGTTTCTCTTCAATGATCTCTTCGGGCCCCTGTGACGGAGAAGAAGGAGAAGGGCTCACACTTGCTTGAGTCTCTGCTCCTTCTTCAACATCAACATCGTGTTTTTCTTCTACTTCGATCACTGGCTCATCGATTTTGATCTCAATCTTCTCCAACATCAGGGCAATGCCTGGCGGAGACAGGGCTACTTCTTTGTAGGACAGAGCTTTGGAGGCCATTGTTGAAGTGAGAGATGGTTTGGTTTTGACCTGGAGCTTCTTTGAGCTCTCTCCGGCGGTAATTACCGGCTTTGCCTTCGGTGGAGCGTCGGGTTTTGGGATTGGCTTTTGGGGTTCTCTTCTGTAGTTGGCTTCGAATCTCGATGGCCTCTTCGGCCGGAACTTTTTGCTCACTGAGTTTCCGGACCGGCCTCTCGGGTTGGCTTCTTGCCAACCTTCGTCTGAGGTTGTTTCTTCTACTACTTCGGTTGTGTGTGATGTTTCTTTGACTGTCTGTTCGACGGTTTCGGTGGACTCTTCTGGTTGGTGTCCGGTGACCGGTTCCGGCGAACTGACCGGTTCGGGTTCGGGTTCTTCTGTGCTCGATGATGTTGTTTCTGTTACAGTATCGTTCTGTGCTTGGATGGATTTATCATTAACTTGCAGTACCTGTTCAATTCAAACGGGTTGATCCTGGTCCTTAAAATCGGTGTTCAACATCTAACTAAAACGCTTTAGTAGTTATGAAGTTCTTTTCGAGATAAGATAATTGTAAAGAACGTTTTAAAGTTATGTGCACGAAAATGTACAATGCGTGATAACTATATGCAGTTAATTCAACAAGAAACGTCGAGGATTCTTACCTTGGCACGTCGTTGCTTCCTCTGAGCATCGCTCCCCCTCGACTCCTGATCCGGGCTGATAAAATCGAGCAGATCCGACACACTGCGAATAACGGTTCAAAAACATTTCGGTGCTGCTTCCAACAAACAACAACACATTCCAAAACCAAGTAGTGAGTGAATACCATATCAATACCTAAGGTGACCTTTGCTTGCAATGGAAGCATCCGGCTTAGGCGTCCCATTCCTCAGCGCCTCCTGCTGCTCCAACGCCCGAGACTCGAAGTACTCGAGCCACGCTGCAGCGTCCTGAGTACGAAGATCCTCCGACCCCAGCTTTGCCTGGAGGATCTTCAGCGTGGTTTGCTCGTGCTGCACGCTCAGGGAATACGCCTCCATCAACGACAGAGCTATGGCTATGGCGTGGTAGCTCGCGGCCGTTTGGATGTGATCGGCTCCCAGCAACCTCTGGTTGCACTTCAGAGCTTCGTGGAGGTAGCGGAGGGCAACGTGGACATTTCCCATTCCTTCCTCCATCATGGCCACGTTGATGTAGGTAGCGGCCGTGTTCGGGTGGGAGAGGCCGCAGGTGAAATGGAGGAGGTACAGCGCTCGGTTCACGTACCTGGTTATGATGATAGACACGAGATTCGATCATAAGAACTAGTGCAGGGTGTGGCGAGAATTATCGTTGGGTTAATAGCTAAAAACTACGTTATGTATTGTACACGATTTAAAACTGCAATATCTTTTGATCACGGTTGTTTACTTATAAAATTTGGAATTTTCCATTCAAATTAGGGACGTAGATAATACATAATGTAGTTTTTCACATTTGGACAATACATGATATAGTTTTTTGCAATTAACCATTCATTGTTAGTTACAATTTGTTACTTACTTGAGAGCCAATTCTATGTGTTGGAGACGGTAGTAGAAGACTGAGAGATCTCCATAGCTCTTCATGGTGTCGGGATGGTCGAGACCGAGCTCTCTCTCGTTGATGTCCAGAGCCTTTTGCTGGTATATCGTTGCCTGAAGAACCAAAAACAGAGTCAAACTTCACATTACACTTCTTAGTCACAAACTTAAAACAATACGGTAGGGGATACTTGCAAAAAAGTACCCTTAATGTATTCACTTTTGCAGTTTATAGTCTTCTTCCTGATAATTCTAAAAAAATGGCATAGATCTGTCTTTTTATTGTCCTTTGTATATATATTTTTCAAAATGATGATTTTCCCTTAGGAATTTAAATTCAAAAATAACAATTAAGGAACAAAATTCCAAATTTTCTTATCACTTGAATTTCTCTCTTTGTATGAAGTAAAATTAAAGAGAGGAAATTTTGGATTTTTTTCTAATTTCTTACTAGTTATTTTTAAAATCTAAATTGTAACTTGTAAGGGTAAA
Source organism: Erodium trifolium (assembly GCA_036897425.1). Taxonomy (NCBI): domain Eukaryota; kingdom Viridiplantae; phylum Streptophyta; class Magnoliopsida; order Geraniales; family Geraniaceae; genus Erodium; species Erodium trifolium. Next base: position 6,817 of record JAYMTN010002823.1, on the reverse strand, counting down.
ATCGTTGACAACCAAAACACAAGTTCAAGGTATTTTTTTGTAATTATCAAAGAAGAGAGCTACAAGTTGCAAAAAATGGATACCTCAGGGTACTTATCTGTGATCATCTCTAACTATAATCAAGAAGATTGTATTTATCACCTGATTAAAATCTCCAGTGTGGTAAAGAACAACTGCTAATAGACTGTAAGCACTTGCAGTAGTTCGATGATAAGGTCCACAAACAGCAATCATTTTAGCCAGTGCCTTCATATTGAAAGAATCATCAAGGTAAGAAAAACGAACTAGGCTTGGAAATAATCGAATATTACAGTGAAAAAGAGATCTCGTGCTCAGCATGAGCAGGAAAAGCAGAAACAGAAAAACCAGAAGATCAGGTGACCCGATAGGGCCAGGGGCACGCTGCAGTAGGTATGACTCAAAACATCTCTTATTGAAGATCAAGTAATAATGTATGTAGAAATGGATCAATGAGATGATTTGCACCTTAGTTCCATAGTTAACAGCATCCTCTAGCTTCCCTTTGTCAAGAGCTATCTTTGATGACTCTAACAAGGTTCTTCCATCTGCTGAAGAACATCCTACATACTGTGTTGAGCATGATTCAATCAGTAATGTTGTGCATATGTGTATATATATAGGGAGAGGGAGAGGGACTTGCCTTACAAACAGGAACCATGCTGATGATATCAAGTTTCCTAAACGGGTTCGGGCTTTCCAAATCATAATCTCTTGGAACCAACTCCAAACCAACCTTGTGGCAAAGTCCTCTCAGGATCGAGAGCTTCCTGAGGTGCTGAAACTCATCTTTCAGAGTCCAACCAAACCTTGAGGCTAGAAATTTCCTTAACCAATCCAATCTGAGAACATTATCTTCTGCTCCAAGAAAGTAATTTAGGGTCGAAGCAATGGCTGAGGACACGTCTGCTACGTTGTCAATAGAGGCTACAACGGCTTTGATCACGTGCTTGAGAGCCCGAGTGACCATCTCATGGATGCAGAGAGATTGTATGTGAGGAAGCTTGTCTGCAAGCTCAACCTGGTCCACATGAACAAGAGTTTTCACTTTTTGGAAACTTTAAGGTTACTGTAACTTCGAGGATTTTAAGGTTATTGTAACTTACCACGCGACCCAAAGATCGCATCTGGAGGCCTCTTAAGTGCATGAAGTCGGTGAGTGTGCGCCCGTCAACAGGGGAAAGCTCAAGAGATCCAAAGTCTGTTACCTATGTGTCAAGACAGTAGCAGAGTTAAGAAACAGTTCATGAACTCTGTTAAGACATTAGTAGAGTTAAGAGATAGTTCAATAATTGTGTTCAAGACAATAGTAGACTAATGGTATTCATTTGTTACAAATTGTAGCTCCTTTCTTTGGTAATTGGAAAAAAGTACCTTGAACTAGTCTTTTGTCACAGTTTGTATTAAAATGACGATCTTACCCTTAAATTTTGGAATTCAATTTCCAAAGGTAAAGTCATTTTGAAACAAATTCATACAAAGTGCAACAAAAAGATAAGTTCGAAGCACTTTTTTGCAATTATCCAACAAGTTGTAGAAAGTGAATAAGTCAGGGTACTTTTTTGTAATTATCCCAGATAGAAATACAGTGCAGAAACTGAGAGTTACCAGTTTTGGCAAAGCAACTTCATCATAATATGTGTGTGCCATACTCATAAGCTCATCAGCAGACTGTTGCAGAAACTAAAAACGTTAGATTCAATGATTAATCAACAAAAATGCAATGACAAGTAGCAAGATCAATGTGACATAAACCTTCAGATGAAGACCGGTTCCAGTTTCTTTCAGGCGCTCGAAAGCTTCTTCAGAGATCAGTCTCTTTAGTTCACTGTTAGCCTCAGTTTCAGTCTCAGTTTCATCACTCAAGCTCGCAGATTTACCATCGTTTTCATCGTTATCACTAGATTTCTTCTCCCTCTTCTTCAAGAGCTTGAATTGCTTCCCAAGACCCTTCACAGCATTTTCAGTTTTGGAATCATTATCTGTTGGAGTCTCTTGCTTTTCTAGATGTTGTACCCAGCAAGAACCAAGTTCCCATCTAATAGGCCTTTCGGAGACTAATCCTTCCTCCTCTAATTTCACTAAGCTCTCCTTAATCACCCTCTGAACTACTAATCTCGATGCTTCTGAATCATCCATGTTCGGTGATTCGGTACGATGAGACTTGTTAAGCAAAATCCTCAGGCTGCCAAAATACGAATCAAAATCAGTTCTTGCTAACATGTTGAAGGAAAAGCATATGAAATGGAGATCAAATTACCTGTTGACATTTAGAGCATTTGATCCTCCATCTGGTTGATCATCGATTTCAATATCTAGAGCTTCACATTTGATCCTCTTCACATTACCAACAACTTTAACAGTTGCTAAGTATCCACAGTGTCTCACAGTAACAAGACCCAAAGAGGAAGTGTCCTACAAAAGATTAAGGCTTTGTTTCAGAGACAGGATCAAAGTTAATTTCGATGATTACCCGATTCAATAAACGAAAAGATGTTCTTAACAATGTGTAAAAGGTTCAGCCTTTGAGAAAACCATGATCTCACAATCTGAACACAAATGTGAAGAAAAAGATGAGTACTCACATGAACAACTACACTCTCATCAGCTGTTACTCCTTTAAGTAAGTTCCTTTTAGCAGCTTCCTTGGAAGAGACATTGAATGGTACATTCGAGCTCGCATCACGCGTTACTACAATATTCAAATCCCCAACACGATCCTCCAACAGCACAGAGCTCTTCGATGTGTTCTTCGATTTGGAATCGATGAGGCATTGTATTGCTGCAACAGCTTTGAAGATCGAAACATCCACAAACTGGCTATGGAGAAGAAAAGCTTTCCTGTCCCTGACCACCCTCTCCTCCTCGGTCTTACAAGGTAGCTTAGCTAGTATTGCAAAGTCTGTCGCCCATGATCGAAGATCATGTTCTCCATTCCTTCCTTGCCCTCCACCATTACCTCCCCAATTCTCGTCTTCTGTTGGTAGGGATGGGAAGCTTGAGGTAGAGTCTGTGGCACATGGAGGGACAAGCCATGTGTTTGCTCTGAATCCGTAGGGAAGATTGCCAAACTTGTTGTGTTCGACGAAAGCTTTCATCAATGATTCGTAAGCATTGGCGAAAGCGCGACTGAGCTGTTGAAGAAGATCTAGTAGGGAGTGGCTCTGTAGAAACTGCTTTCCTTTGGTGTAGAACCCTTTTGTGGAAGCAACCACTTGAACCAGCTTCCCATTGCACATCTTAATCTGCATAGTTCAGTCACATTAGTAACATTATTTACACCTTCTGGGCGGCCTTTGAGTTCTAAGTAACACATTGTCATGATTTGATTACTTATTAAAAAAATAACGGATTCATCCTGAATAGCTGATGGTTTTATCATGAACACGCTGCATACTCTAGTGTGTTCATGATCAAAAACCCGCCTGTTATGGGTTTTTGATGAATAACAGAAAGTGACAATATGTTACTAATAGGATATTGAAATAAACATTGTACCTGCATTTCAAAATGATCACCATTGCACTTCTCTTCTCCATCTTTTGTCTCACACCTCTTCAAATCTGCAAACTCAATTACAAATATCAGAAACAAACAAGAAAACCCAACAAAAAAGATTCATTCTTTTTCAATCAAACATTTTCTCGGGAACCAAACACAACCCGAAATAGAAACACCGAATCAAATCAGAAACTACACTCACGTGTGATGGGCGAAGAGAGATTGGAGAAAGAGAAGAAGTCATAGAACTCAGAGAGCTTGGGCGTGGGGTGAATAGCCGCCATGTCGAGGCTCTCCGACACCACCGGAATCGACTCGTCCTGTGCCGCCGCCACGGTGCCGTTCCGGAGCTCCGCTCCGGAGGCCGGCGAGTGGCCGTTGTTTTGCAGCTGCTTGCTCTTCTTCGGACGCCCCTCCGGCGGCGCACCTCGCCGTGACTTAGCCAAGCGGGTGGTGCAAGCCACGATGTCCAGCAGCCGCCGCACGTGCGCTACGGCCTCGGCCTCGCCGGCGTAGTCCTCTGAGATAAAAATGGCACCGATGTTAATTAAAGAAGATTCTGATCATCAATTCAGTAGATTCAACGACAAAAATATATTATTTTAATTATGAAACAATCGAATTCAATAATCGAAATAAGCCAAGAACAGTAGTGAAATCGTTTTAATTGATGAAGAAAGAATCAAATAAATAAATAAGCCTCTTTTTTTCTGGGTGGGCTCTGTGCATGAAAACAGAGCAAAAACAGAGCCTCCACCTACCTTCAACCATCTTCAACAAACACGGCTTCATAGCCACGACCTCGACTCTGTCGCTCAGTCTCCGACCTTTGACCTCGTGAGACAGAGAATAGCTCGTCAAGTGACACGTCTCCACATTCGCCGCCAATAGCTTCTTCAAGTCGACGATCCTGTCCGTCGAGATCCCCTTGAGCACCACCTGTGATTCGTACGGAGTGATGACGGTAATGTCGAGAACACTGGGCACAACTGCACAATGCCCAGAAACAAAAACTTGAAATTAATTAACATTCACAGCTCCAACAAATCGATAAAAAAAGGAGCTTACTTTTCTCCTCCTTCTTCTTCTTCTCTGTTCTCGACTTGTTCCCCTTCCCTCTCCCTGACTTCGGCGCCATTTTTGTGAGAATCTGGAGAAAAATTCAAATACCCATTTCAGATTACGGTTCTGAATTCAATTATATTGCAATAATCGATGAGATTTGGAGTTGACATACAGAGATGGAGATGGAGATGGAAACAGAGCAAAACAGAGTAAGTGAGGAAATGGAGGATTTTGGGGAATGGGTTGTGTTGAGAGTGAGTGAAGAAGAAGATGATTAAGATGGTGGAGAAGAAGATAGGATAAGGGTTCTGGGTTTACCCTCAAAGGGAGATTTGTGAGCAATCCTGGCCTCTCCTTGCTGCTAAATCTCTCTCCTTTTTCTCTCTCTAGGAAACGAAGTGGTGCCGATTTAAGGGCAGAGGAGGGAGAAAGAGAGAGGGCCATGCATGGAGATAAAAACAAGGGTCGTGTTGGGGGTGGGGCCCGGGGATCGGGGGACGGTTGAGATTGCGACACGTGGAGAGAGCATGGGCGTGGTTGCAGGTGAGGCCGAGCCCGTTTGTTTTATCGGCTGTTCGCACCCATCGTGTTTTCCTCCCGATTGGGGATGGGATCTTTTGTAATTATGGACCGTTAATTTGTCACCTTGATGGAATCCTCACAGAATCCACACTTTGTCCTCTCCTTAAACCGTCCATTTATATCGAGTCGGGTTTTCATAAGTAAAAAGGTTATTTCTATCCGTTGATAAACTCTAACCAAATTGCAATACTTCGTATATTTAAAATTGGACGGGAGATTACTGCATGGAGTGACAAACGCGTTGTGGGATGAATCAGATTCTGAACATTGTTAATTGGGTGTGATCCTTTGAACCACGTTCTACTCCTCGTTGTAGTTTAGTTTTCTTAAGATCGAGTTATGAAAACATGTATTGTTATGCTGAGTAATAGTATATAGAATTCCGTCGAGTTATTATTTGGATGTAAGACGGATTCGATCTTGGAAACATGCCTGGTGAGAATGTTAGCTGAGGATTTATAGGGTGGTTCATGTACACATGCAACAAGGAGGAGCATTTACTCTCTGAACACATTTTAGGTCGTGTTGCATATAATGTGTGGGAGGCATACTCAATGGAAAGGACAATAGGAAGAAATGTTTGAGTTTTTTGCATATCTTTTGTCATTGTATATTTTCTTCTTCTAGGATAAATTTATTACTTGAATTATTTTGTAAATAAACACACAAGTATACTTATTAGGATTGGTTATGCTTTGAGTTCTAGAGTTCGAAACTTGAAGTAATAATTTGTTGTTATTTTGTATTCGTTTGTTTGTCTTGGGTTACCATACATGTACAGATTGTTAAGGGCTATGTGAATCACGTTCATTCAAAGTCAGCATTGACAAAATCAGCTCAACGTTAATTTCCATTACATCGACACGTATTTATTTGATCGGACGGATCAAGACGAGAGGAGCGTCTAGACGAATCTAGGTCGCTCAATTCGCTCCAAATGGGTTTGAATGTTCCTTGCCACGTGTTATGAGTGTGTAATAAATTTATACACATTTTTTTTACCATAATGGTTGTAGCTTGGTTGGTATGATGGGGTGCTTGTAAGCTTCCCACATTATTTAAGTTTTGATATTTTTGAAATATCACTCTCTACCTTTTATCTTTACTCTTAATACTTTCTGATTTTTTTTATATTGTGATTCTACTTGTTGAAATTAGTTTTATATAAAATAAAAATAAAAATGATATATGTTTCTTCCTAACAAGTGAACATTATAAATCATAACAAAATTAGTGTTATTCGTTGGTATTTTTTAGAATATGAGTGTAATAATTATCAAAACACCTATATTTCGATATTTTGAAAATCTACATATAGTATTATTTTTATATGATAAGTATAACAAAAATAATATTTATAATATCGGTGTAGGATAAAATTGGCCTCCTAGAGTTAGTAATTACCTAGTTGTCACGTTGTGAATGTGAACCAAAATTATATTTATGGCCTGCCCTACTTTGAGCTGCAACACTAAGCCAACTTTATATTAGATAGATTGTTACCTAATCCCAAGGACTTAGGACCTTGATGCAGAAGGTGTTGCGGTTAGTATGTAGCGATATGTTTAGACTCCCAAAACCCTAGAGTGCATTTTCTCTCTCTAGGAACGCTCGAGAGCTAACCAGTGTGTGCCGCCACCGGCGACCATGG
>JAYMTN010002822.1:0-10571 GCA_036897425.1 Erodium trifolium | reverse complement strand
GTAGTCAATATTATTATTCAAAACAAAATTAGATCAGATGAGTAATACATCAATTTCCTCAAACAATACGTACATCTATCATATTCCTACCTTGACCGTGTGAATGATAAAAAATGATAATGTTTCTCTTTGAACTTTTTTTTCATTTTTATATATTAATAAATCAACAAACCACCTTACAGGCCGGATAAAAACCGAAACAAGCATTGTATTCACCCGTCGTTTTGGGGGATTCAAAGGCCAACTAGCAAGATGAATAATTATCAAACAGAGTGACGCAACTCTCGAATAGCTCTCCTTGGACTCTTGCCTTCGTATCCTAACCTAATTTTGACTGACTGAAACATAGATGCAAAACGATAATGTTTCTTCTTTATGATCAAAACCTAAATCAAAAGACAGCAGATAAGACCTTTTCTCTACTCCTTTTGACCCTCTTCTACTCTTCTTTTCCTTGTTTTTTTCTTCCTTCCTTACATTATTCTCCACAATGTTCCTCGTCCATTGCATTAAATATTTCACTGTAACGCATCGAGATTGAACCATACTTCACCTGAACCCATGATAGATCAATCAGTAAAAACTGTAACTTGAGTTGATTTTAGCCGATTCAAAGGAAAGGAATGACCCATCATTCGATTCTGCAACATGAGGTGACCTCTTTGTAAGATCAAAAATCAATCACCAACACAACAGCTCCACACAAAACCCACATGGGTAATTTTCAGTTCTTGTCCTTTTCCTCCTCAGATTTATGTTCCTCAATTCGGTTTTCCCCTCATAATAAATCATGAAACCCCATTGCTGTATTTGTACATGTACCGTTTCTTTTGTCACATTGTTATTGTTTATTGCAATTATTATATGGGTCGAACTGGTACGAGTCTCGTCGTCAACATGTATGCGTCTAGATCATCATGATCTGACTTCTTTCACTTTAGGTACCATACAAGAGAGGATTGGTTTCTGGGTTTTGCATGTTGGGGGTTACTTGCTCTTTAAGGATCCGTGTCACTTTAATATGAATTTGTATGTTAAAGCTATGGTTATATTGTCAAACCGGCTCACACTAACTCTATACCATGTCAAAGCTCGATCTAACCCAAAAACTCAAGCTGATAAGGGAAGACATCAGTACGTTTATCAGATGACCGATTCATCTACCCGCTTTTGATATTGGACACACACTTTGACATATACAAAACCAAACATATATGTTTGGACTCTTTCATTTAAATTTTCTAGAGATATTCTACAAAAAAATCTCTGTCAAGATCAAGGGTTGCTTCTGTTACAATTTATTTTCCTTGAACGCAAACACCATAATGTCATAATGTGTGTATCTTTATGTATTTTACTTTTCTACATGGTGTACAATACTGATTTTTTCTCCTTTCCATCATGGACTTTGTTGTTACATTGTTCAATGTGGCTTAAGTTGATTTATATGGTTTGTTGCTATATTGGTTTTGATGAACGATGTTGGCAGTGGTCCCACTACTTTATGATAGGAATATGTATGCCTTTGCTTGTACTACTTGTATTGTGGTAATGAATCATTTAAGAATTCAAGAGGTGACATTGGTGAATAGAGTTACTTCTCTTCAAATATTACAAGGTCTTTACATGTCCGGGTAGAAATGTAAACTATACCGTTTCTTTTGACCGTTATTTATCAGGTACAATAATTGAATTTGTGAGAAGCCTTTCTACGGGTTTATCTTTTTTTGCGATCACATGTTCAAATTTTATCATATACGCTTATTTAAGAACATGTGTTAATGAATAATAGACTAGATTAAAATAAGATTTTTATTCGTTTATCTCCGATGAAAAAAAGTTCCGAGAATCAAACATTTTGAGTCATGAGAACATTAGCAACGTGTGTGTATATGTAACACAAGTTCCTTTGATAGATTACTGTAATGCCAATCAGAACGGGCCGTACGATTGTTGATGTGTGGAGCCCATGTATTGATTGGATTCAAACCGTATTGTACTTGTACATCATAATGATAAACTTAAACGACAATATATATAGTCATTATCATATGCGTGGCAGGCGTAGAAGTGTGGATCGGATACAAGAGGAAAAAGCCAACCAACATATGGGCCCACACAAGGCTTGCTTCTTCAGGCCCATTGCTATTTCCACTCTCCACGTGTCATCATCAAAGCCCAAACCCTATCTTGATCCTGGCCCCACTCCATATTTGCCAATTTTCATGAATGACAAGTGCCCTATATCTTCCCTATAAAATAAATAAGAAAACCAATTAACGCGCGATCACATGACAGCCAACAACCCGGCATGCAGCAGGCTTTTTCCCTCTGCTTTATTTATTTTCTTTTGTTTTTAATTTCAAATATTAATTTTATTATGTTTGAATCCATCTCCAAATTTCATTAACTCACATGACGTTAACAGGTCAACAACACAATTATTCAAAATCAAATAAAATTGTATCATATATATTAAAACTGAACAACGTGATCCTAAATGAATCTATTTATACGTGATATTAAATCTGAAGAAAAATATTTAAGAAACTATTTTCTGAGTATAAACTCCAATTTTCTTCTGAACAAATAAAAGAAGAATTTATAGGTAGATCGGTAACCGGTAACTACAGATGGGCGCTCTCAAGACGGCAATAGAATGACACAAATGCTGCTTCTATCTCAAGTAAACAACATATTACAAATATGACCCCACATTTACTTATACCACCACAAATCTGCAAATCACTTGATTTCATTGGCTTATTTCCCAACTTTATATTTGCAGGGAAGGGCTCTACTTCTACCCATATTTACTAAACAGACTAAGTCCAGAGTTGTCCTTGCCAGTTTCCACCAACTGCACTTTTATCACCATATCAAGGCTTGACATCCCAGTCATCATCAACAATAACCCTTCCAGAGCCTCGACCACCCATCTTCCCAAACGGGCTCATTCCCGACAGGCCCTTGAAACTGCTGCTTCCCTCGCTGAGGTTGCGAGACTTCCTTGACTTTCTCAACCTTGGAGAGCTCATGTCTCCAATGTCCTGATCCATGTCATCAAAGTCCTTGATTTTAGCAATGGCCAACCGGGCAATGGTGCTCCGGCAAAATGGACAAACAGGAGGCGTAAGGCAAGCGGTCGTAGGGTTGGGCTTGTTGTGACAGCAAAGGGCTAGTGTGCAATGTGCACACATCTGGTGCCCACAGTCTTGGACTTCAATGGTGCACACTTGCTCAAAGCATATGCAGCATAGCTCCGTGTCACTGACCTGCATCATAACATTGCTCCAAGGATCGGTCATGTTCTTTAAAACAAGTTTTCAAATATATTTACTTTGTTGAGTTGGAGGGAAAGACTGTCTCTCACTAAAGTATGTTGCAACAGAGGAACGAGTGGGACAATGGCTGTAAAAGTAATTTGGTACTATTCTCTATGATGTGAAGATACAAAATATACAACTTTTCTCCACTTCACAATTCATGTAGATCTAAATAGGAGTTTACATTAGCCATTTCATGCAATAGTGCAGAATGGGAACTAAAGTGCAAGTTCTATAATTTGCCCAAAAGAGAAAAGAAGAACTTGAATTGGGGCAATAAAGTCAAGGGAAGCAAATTGCACTAAACAACAATATCACAAATTTTGATATTAGCTGGCATGTAAAATTAGAATTTTATTTAGATTATGATCAACATAAAAGTGAGAAATAATGATTGAAAGTTTACCTCGGAAATATTGTCATCGGCACCAGCATCAGAGTGAGAAGGAGAGGGAAGTGAGTAAGCAGTTCCTTTTAATATGGTCTTCTCCCTCTCCCTGTTTGCCTCCATTAAAGCCTGTTCTAACAGAACTTTTGCATCCTGATTAAGATCACTAATGAACTTCAAAGGTGATGGCCACACAAGTGGTTCTGCTGATGAAGGATTCAATAAGGCTGCACATGCTCCCTGTTTATTTTTTAACGCAACCACATATGGAATTTTCCTGCATATGCACCAAAAGTCAAGTGCCATAATGCCAAACAATGGATCATAAATCATAGTTATCAGCTTGTCTGAATCTATAACCCCTAACTAATGTCATAGAATCAGTTAAAACATTGTTTGACATCAAACACATAAGGACCAAATAAAAAATGTGTGACTTCAGAGTAGCAATATACCCAGATGCATCTCTTTGGAGACGATCAGCACCCCATGCGAGCAGCTCACGGATACAATCAAGAGATCCTCCTCTGGCAGCCAAATGAAGAGGAGTGCTCCCAGGACAGCTACAGAAAGCAATTGAACACAAATTAAAGAACAAATAATACAATACTTAACTAAAAAATCAGGATTTTACAATAAGCCTTACCCATATCTGCCGGTTGAAGCACAAACAAGAGCACCGTTATCTAATAGAATATGCACACACTCAGGCCGTCTTTGACGAGCGGCCAAGTGCAATGGTGTTGCTCCCCTGCCATCTCTAATATTCACAAATCTTGCATAGCCCCTGAAATCCAAATCCAATTCCAATTATATATATATGGAGTGAATCCAAATATGAGTGTAGATAGAAAGGGGCATACCAAGAAGCAGACACTGAACTTGATTGAGCAGCAGAAAGAATGGCTTGAAGGCAATCTGAGTGGCCATAGTAGGCTGCATAGTGCAAGCAGGTTCTTCCGTGCACAGAATCGAACATCAACATCTGATTAATCACCATAGATCATCCAAATCAATTCCCAATTCATGATTCATACAACAATCAAACAACAACAACTTGAAAAATACAATTAATTTGAAGTTTTGCACATACATTTGCTCCAGCTTCAAGCAGCTTTTTCATACACGAGATCTTCCCGTGCATTGCAGCCAACATTAGAGGAGTCTGGACCATCCAAGAGAGAGGGAAAGACCAATTTCAAAACAATGAAAAAGAGAAACACGAGATCTAACATTTGCATGCAACTACAATTTCACATTCACACAGAACCTAAAGACAAAAAGTTACCTGTTTGTTTCTATTCAACACATCCGGCTTTGCCGATCGTTCCAAAAGCATAGATAGAATCTGCAAAAACACCCCAAATGGCCAAATCGCACTTCAAATCCAACAACAAAAACAGAAACTAAACCCTCTAAAATCCAATAAAAGACACCAAATCCGGAGAAGAAAACAAAAACCCACGCCAGAGCTCCAATTTCAATACGAAAGTGAAAAAACCCACCTGGATCTGGCCATTTGCAGCGGCAATATGAAGCGCAGATTGGCGATCGTAGACAGTGGTGGTGCGCAGGAGACTAGGATCTCTCTCCAGAAGAGTCTTCACGGTCTCGACGTCCCCGAACTGAACGGCACTGAAGAGCCCGTGCTCGTAGCTCGTCCCGCAGCTGAGTCCCTGACCCATCTCTTCCCTCTCAACGGTTCACTCCGTCCCGTACGGACGAGCCGCTCCACCTCCGTCCTACAAAGGTGGTGGTGGGCTGGTGGCCTCCATTGCTCGAAGCTAAAGGTTCACATTTATGTAGCCGGCTCTAGGCTAGAGAGAGAAACAGACTCGAATCTGTTTTTTTTTTACTTGTTTAGTGAGAGAAAAGTAATGAAATTTGAAGTTGCCCGAAGGGCATGACCGTGTCAGTGATGGTGGCACTGAGCTCGGGCAGCTTGTCAGATATTTATCGGGCAGCTTTGATTCGGTATACAGTACATATTACAGATCGGCCATTGGTGGGGTCTCTTGTGTCCCCCTCCATCCTCTACCTGTAAAATGTCCAATTTTACTCAACCGTTCAAAATCGCGGACACACCGTCTGATTCGGCGAAGTGTGAAAATAGAACATTGACTAATAAAGTCAATTTAGTTTGGAATTAACTTTTAGTAATTAGTTATAGAACAATTAAAATAAACCACCGATGGATCTGAACCTTCTTTTCACGTAATTGCTTTTGGTATCCTCATCGTTTGATGAGAGTGACGATGTTTTAGTCAATAAATGTGTTACCTTTGCGGAAAGTATATACCTTGGAGACAAAATTTCGAAAATACCCACACTAAAACTTAATTGGAATAGTGAAATTGCATAAAGAGTATCACAGTTGGCGACGGAAAAACGATGTTTTGGGACTGATGTTTCATAATCGCCGGGAAATACGATTTGGTGGCGGCGTTTTGTGGTGGCGGTTTCCACGCGACGTTAATGTTATTGTAGCGTGAAACAGTCGACGTTTTTGACCATTTGCAGCGGTCTCCAACGTTGACTGGATGGAAAGTTGGGCCAAGCATTGGCATTGAATGCGGTGCCGACATGTGACATCGTCGGTTGGACCCAAAACCCTTTTTTTTCCTATTTAAACACCACTCATCTTCTTCAACTTCACACCACTTCAAATACTACTCTTCTAAAAAAAGTCGGCACAATGGAATTCGATCCTTTTATAGTGCAGAAGAGAACGTCGTTCAGTCCCAAGAAACTCAGCTTGGTGACGACGTTGTGGAGATGTTTATCGGGCTCGACATTACCCCAAATTCTCAAGCACTCTACCAGACTCGGGGTCCGTCAGCTCCAAATCCAAATCCACTAACCGAAATGAAATCGAAAAGAACGCACATGAAATGGAATACAGAGAAGGATACATGTCTTGCTCGTGCTTGGATGTTAAATTCCTTTGACTCAATAGTCGGGAATAATAAGAGGAATGAAGGATATTGGGATGACATTGAGAGAGAGGTTGTTCTCTTACGAGGAACAAACAATTGGCTTAGGTCCCGGAAGAATTGCAAAGACCATTGGCAGACGGTCAACCCGCGAGTGATGAAGTTTCATGGGTGTTATACACGCATCACTAACAATCTAGTAAAGCGGGCGACCCGATGACCAAGTTATGCAGCTGACTGAGGAAATGTACAGGAGGGAAGAAGGGCACGACTTCGCTTGGAAGCACTGATGGTTTCTTGCTAAAGATCAACCCAAGTGAACGGCCCGACACTTTGGAGTACTTCAAGCGGCGGCTGAACCGATCGAACCAGCTTCAAGCGAATCGGGAAAGAGAACGCGGGAGGTCACACCCGTGTCCCATAGGGAAAGTGAGAGCACTGACATGACGAACTTTGCTTCAGATACTCGGCCTATGTGTCATAAGGCCGCTAAAGCTGCAAGGACAAAGGGAAAGGGGAAGGTGTTGGCTGAAGCGGAAGCGGGTATCTCTACCGGATTGCGCTAGATTGCAACAAGTCAAAAGGAGGCACAAGAAGCAGTTGTTCAATCGGTCGAATTCAAGGACTAGCTTCTCGTTGAGCTCTTCAGGGAAGAGATGGCTCGAGACACTTCGGTCATGTCCCTTGAAGAGCGTGCGACACATTGGAAGGTAATTACTCATTGGCGCAGAAATTTGGAATGTGACTTTTGTCTTTCTCTTCTGATAGTTGTCTCGTTGTTTTTCTCTCATTAATTGTTTCATCGTTTTCAAATTTCGCCACATAATAGTATGTTTTTTCCTTTTTTTATGTTTATTCTTATTTTATCTATTAGTTTACCTATCAACCTACGTAAAATTAATGTATTGCAAATCAAATTGTATCATTCTGGCTGAAAGAGGAAAGAGAAAGCGTTTTTCTCATTTCAGCCTATGTCTGACTGAGACTGAATGATTGAGGTTGAAAGGAGAAAATTAGTTTCTCTCCCTCCCTCCTTTCAACCTGGCTAATACAATTACATTTGCATTCCATTAAACTAATATAAGCTAAACGATGAGACTAAATGTCATTTTTTGGATTTTAAAAAATAAATATAATTAAAACTGCATTTCATTCAAAAGAAAAGACATTACATTTACACAAATTCTAAATTTAATTATCTAAATTAAATAATTGTATTTACATCTATGAAAATATTTATAAAATACAATTTAGGATAAACTAATTCTGTATTTCTTTAATCATTTATATCGATTTTATAAATATTTTTTAATTGTTTCTATGAATATTGAATAAAAAAAACAATGTATAAAAATGCAAAACAAGTGATATCGAGATTTTTTAAAATAATTCTATATAATGTTATAAATATTTAAATTACAAAGCAATAAAAAAACAAAGGGATACCTAGATTTTATAAATATTATCTATTTAATGGTATAAATATTTAAATCACAAAACAATAAAATAAATTAAAAACAAGAGGAAAATGTCTCCTCTTCGACGTTTTTGCGCAACGGTAACTGTCGCAAGCCCAAAAAAGCCACATCTAAGCCGATGTATTCGACATGTGATGGCGTTTTCATCAACGTATTGAAAACGTCTCATCCTTTCAGCTGGCAAAACGTCGCCGGCTGTGGAGGCTCCCATTGCTGTATTTCTTACCTGAGTGTAACAAGAAAATGTTGTGGTTAACATCTTTTGTAATTTCAAAGGGAAAGTACAAAACTATACCCGCCAAAATGTTAATAAGTAAAAAAAATGATTTGCCTTTATTTTTGTTTTCACGTACATACTTATAAGCCCATTACTGTATTTCTTACTTGAGTATAACAAGAAAACACTGCACTTAGCATCTTTTGTAATTTCAAAGGGTAAGTATAAAACTATACCCACCAAATTCTCAATAAGTAAAAAATTGATTTGTCATTTTTTAGCCGTGCAAATTTTTATTTAAATTTTCACGTACATATCTTATAGACAGTCAAACTTCATGAGCTTACCCGTTTTATTTATCTCAGGACAAAAAACAACCGAAAAACAAATACATGTTTGAGATATAGTTACCGATTTAGCGGAGTTCTTTATCTAAAAAAATAAATGAACTGAGTAAGTGTACGAGTATGGACCTTTTATCATGTATGTGTGTGGGAATAAAAGTCACTACCAGTCAGTTTTTGAAACAAAAAATCATTGATCATAAATAAGTTCTTAGACCTTCCACAGTGGTGTTTGAAAGAATCGTCGAAAGTGACGAAAAAACGGGTTTTGTGTTGACGTTTCGGCTATGATTTTCTCTCTCCTGGTGAATCGACGTCCTCCGAGTCTGCATATTCATCTACCGTCGAAGCTTTCTCCTCCGATTCACCCTTCTCTTTGCCACTTTCCTCCCTCACTATTCTCTCTCTTTCTTCAACAAATCTTCTTCTTACACATCAGATTTTGGTCAGATTTGATCCTCCGAATCCAACACTCCACTGCAGATTCTGTCGAATCCGACTTAGTTTAGACCCAAAGATTCGACCTCAAGAATCGACGTCACCGTAAATAACCTTATAGCTATCCCTAATTTCTAGGCCAAAGAGAATTATTATCAATTGATGCCATATGTACTAAACATACGGTTCTTAAACCAAAGAATCTTTAAATTGAGAGCCGGTACCATTACCCACAAACAATTGTATCGAAACCAACAAATTGGTTCGCTCGAATCCATGTATTGGGATGCAATATTAATCCAATTGGTTCATTTTTCCTGCTAAACTATGATAAAATATTAACTTGGCCTTGGTGTAGTGTTCACTATTAAACAAATATCACCATGCCCTGGCATCATTTCAACTTCTGATGTCTTGGGTTATGTCAGAAGAATATTATTCTCTCTTTTTTTACCCGTAAAACATATTTTTTAAAACTTAGACACCTAAAATATATATTTTGTTGATCGTCCATCCAAAACATCATGCAATATGAATCTACTACCGTATTCTTATAATGACAAGATCTGTATATTCTAGATATCAAATGTAAGCGAAAAAAACAGCAGCACTTTAAGTAAATAAATAGACATTGACGTACTTTAAAATGCAATATTAAACATCTGATCCAAATTCCAAAAAGCAAATTGTCCAGCTTGAATTAATATAAAGAAGAACATGTGGTGAAGAAAAAGTCGAGCAAAACAAGACACAGAAACATCGGCTGCAAAAAGTCTGCATGCCAAAGAAAATGTGTGCAGATCTTAAAATTGCAAAAAGAAGCAGCAAAATGCAGTTTTTTTTAAGAGGTAACACTTAACAGTGCTTTTAGTAATGAATGGGTTTCGAATGGACAGAACATTCTTAACAAAGGTTGCAGTAATAAAAATTTGTGTACCTTATTTATTACCGTCACAAGACCAGTTCTCGTGCACCTGTCCTGATCATCTCTGCAAAATCACAACACATGTCTAAAACATTTCAGGTTGAATTATTGTGAGCAGTGACCCCTTGACCGAGAACAGAAAATTGGTCTGGTAAATGTAAAACCCAGAAAATACGTGGAAATGAAATGAAGAATTAAGGATTGATTATATAGCACAGTACAGTGTCAGTATCATGTGTCATATGACTCACATCAATATATAACACACATCATGTCGATTTAGTTTATAGCGTTGCATGTGATAAGGGAATCAGATCGGTGCAATGAATGTAAGCAAGAAGAACCAAGGTTAAAGTTTCGAGAAAATGTCTTCAATAACCATCAGATCTAGCAATTTGTGCCCAACCAATGAGTTTCTTCACTCATTACTATAAGACCAGTTAGAGTATCTTCGAGGTCGAGTCGTTTTTGGTCATTTTTTTTTTTGAAAAAAGCATTTGAATCTCTGTATAACGTTTGGGA
>JAYMTN010002821.1:0-10572 GCA_036897425.1 Erodium trifolium | reverse complement strand
TCGGCCAATAAGAAAATAACGTCTAGACGGAACTTGGTTGAGATTTTTTAGAACTTACAAAACCACAATACAAAACATCATTTGACTTAATTGTCAGAAGCAGTTTACTATAGAAGTGCACTGATTGAGAGCAAATAAGCGTTCTAACATGAACAAATATTGTTAATACCATAAACCTTTAGCAAATTTTATACACACATGGTACCATATTTTGCAATCCACATAAGATGGTTTACTTACATCTCAGGGTTCATTAGCTGAACATTCATTAACTGTACAGAGCGGACAAAGAGCTGACATAACTATATAAACATGGTTTACTTTTATTAACGATATATCTTTTGTCGTGATCCATCGTAATCTCAATCACAATATTGCAGTTGTCCTTTCGATTTGTTCCCTAATTTGCATATATTGTATTTATTAGCATATCCTTTTATTTTCCTTTTTGTCACATACTCTTGTGTATAAATACGTAACCCCTTTGATCAATATAAATAAACTAGGATACAATATCCCTTCTTTACAATTTCTAATCCACGAGAACACGTATTTCTAATCCTAGTCGGCCTAGAAAGTCTATGAGTGTTAATTCGAACGATGACGTGGATACACATTGTTGATCATAGTAGGAGTCAGACCATAGAAGTTGATGCAGATATGTTTGTACTTTGTAGTCATTAAGAGGACTAGGACTCGGATTTAGCAAGTTCTAGTTGGACCGTTGCGGTTGCATCATGTACCTAGTCCGAGTAAGGTTGGTGTCGGGACGCAACTATATACGTAGTGAAGTTGTATACTCTATTGCGGTTGCATCATGTACCTAATCCGAGTAAGATTGGTGTCGGGACGCAACTATATACATAGTGTAGTTGTATACTCTTGACAGTTTTCTTTTATGTGAGGGTGAGACAAGTATTTACTTTACACGTTCGATAAATATCAAACCAACTATTTACTCTTGACACACAAACCAACTATTTGCTTTACACGTTCGATAAATAGCAAGTATAAATTCAGTTAATATATAACATATGATAAACACTTGTTTTAATTTCAAAACAATTATATATTGGATTACCACTCATCATAATTTGCTTAGAAACTTTGTGGCGTATCTTATCCGAAGCAGTTGTGGTGGGCAAGTGCATGGTATACAAGTACACTCTCCGTACGAATCCTGCCTATGATGAGATTCTATATAATACCTGCTGCCAAAGCCCATTC
Source organism: Erodium trifolium (assembly GCA_036897425.1). Taxonomy (NCBI): domain Eukaryota; kingdom Viridiplantae; phylum Streptophyta; class Magnoliopsida; order Geraniales; family Geraniaceae; genus Erodium; species Erodium trifolium. The sequence goes on along the minus strand of JAYMTN010002821.1, from coordinate 9,345 downwards.
ACAACCGCCTGCACGTGTCGATACCAGACAGCTCCATTCATGGAGCTGCGAACTGTGTTAGATGGACACGTGTACTGCCTGAGCTGGAATCGTACGTGTGCAATGATGTGCCCTTGACTATGTTGTCGGTCAATCATTACTTAAATTTGAAGCACGTGGCACGTGGCACGTGGCCGGCTCAGGCTTAGTGGCTTATCCAGATCAGTCTCAGTCACAAGTGAAGTGAAGCTGCCAGGTAGTCCCCTACCCGTAACTCGTGATCAAAACGGGCTCTTCGGCCCATATAAAATGTTGGGCCAAACCAGAATGGGCCTTGTACAGTGTTCATTTCATTATTATTTTGTGGGAAAATTAAAATTATTTGATTTATTTCGAAACCAGTTCGTCACCTCCATTCTCCACCTCGCAGTCTCATCGCATTTCACATTGACATGGGTACTGTTCGGTTCTCTTCGTCTCGTCTAGCTACTGATTTTTCTCTTCCGAAATTACCCCCACCGTTTTCGCATATTCACGCGCGTAGCCTCCCAAACCCTTAGATCGTTCACCGCTCTCCATTGCTGTAGAAAACCTCGGCCACCTCCATCCTTCGACGGACAATGTGAGCTTCATTTTCCTTCTCGATTTTCTCTCTTCCCAAACAGAGAGCTGTCTGTGAGTGGATTTACTTGATGACTGTTAACTATTTGTCAATCATTTGAATCAATCGAGTGGAATGTGATTCTGATCTTACGGTTCTTAACAGTATTTGTTTGAAAATCCTTGATTCGTGTGATCAAAACTAATTAATTTGTGTTCTCTTCAATTGATTATGGTGGTGAATGCTTTGATTTCCCAATAGTTATTTTCCTGTTCAGTTTCAGATACATTTGTTTAGCACGCAATTCCAAGTTTATTTAGCTGGTGATCCATGGGATGATTACAAATAATCATGAATCTCTATTTGGTTGCTGGTTTTACTTAATTAGGCGGTGTTCTGCAAGTATCCTTATGAACTTCACTTGCTCCATAATGTAGAGTTATGCATCATACACAAACTAACAAAATGGATTTATGGAATCGTTGAAGTTGATGCAAGTGTTGTTGATAGCTTCTCATGAAAAGCTGATTATTCAGAGATCTGAATCATATAGTATATGCTTTGTCAAATTTTCTTTGCTGAAAAAGAGAAAAAAAAACTATGAGTAGAAGATCTCGTAGCATATATATCTTACACATGTTGATTAGTATTCTTGTATTTTATTGAATTCTCTGTTTTATTGCCTTAACTTGTCTGGTTTGTCGTAAAATGATTTATAGACATGAATTGATGCCTCAAATTTGTTATTTCTAGGGATAATTGAAAAAACTTTCCATGTCTATGCAAGTCTTGCAATTCCTTACCCTCGTTGAAGTATTGTTGCATTTGCTTACTGTGTAGAATTTTAAATTGTTGTGTTTGTTAGATCAGACGGAAACCCCGTGTGGCTGGCAAGTGAGGCGAATTTTTGAATAATGTCAAAACTAACCTTTAATGAGTATAGAAGACAATGTCTTCATCATTTCGGCGCATGATCTCTCACTATAGCTGGAACACACGGAAAGAAGACATGACTTTCTATACTCACTGAAGATTAGTTTTGGCATTAGATAAAGAATTTACCTCACATGCAAGCCACTTGGGGCTTTAAGTGGTGTTTTCTGTCTGATTTAACAAACGATGCAATTTAAAATTCTACACGGTAAGGAAATGCAACTATACTTAGATGTGGGTATGGAATTGCAAAACTTGCATAGTACATGATAAGTTTTTGCAATTATCCCTTATTTCTAATTGCTCTCAGGGACTACTGGTATGGTACACAATGCACTCGTAGCTGGTTAGAGGTTATTGACATTTGAAGGTAATGGTCTTATGTAATGTTTTATTAGAAGTTAATGACTTTGCTTTCAAATTGTGCATATTTTTAACATTGAAAATAGCAAATTGTATTCTCATATGATCTTTAATTACACAATCCCGTACCTTTTCTTATTCAATCCTCACCTCGGAAAGGGTATTCTTCTTAACATTTATTTTCTCAGGCTACCCTCCAACAACCAAATACACCTGCACGCTACATAAATGACTGCTTTCTTATGAGCCCAAGTCTACCGCCTTGTTTTTCATTCATAACTAATGTGTTCTATTTGATCATTACTGTTTTGAGTTTTCTTCCTTTGTGATGCTAACCCTTCCATCCTTCTCTTTCGCTTTTTTTTTTTGAAAAAAAAGCATCCTTCTCTTTGTAATTATACCTAACAGTTAGTTTGTGTGTACCAGATTATCCAGTTCTGAAGATAGTTCCCCAGTTGCTGGCATTTATTTGCCGGCACACCTTGCTTAAACCATGTCTTCTCAACTGTTGCAGTTAACCGAGCATGGGAGTAATCTTCTGGCTTCAAGGAGGTATTAATTGGAATCCCGTGGTTCTACAGATAATTATTTTTAACAGCGATTATCACATGGACTGCACTCTTGAGTGATTTTATTGACCATACATTCTGCCGTGGGCTTTGTTACAACTGATAACAGGTCTAGCTTCTTGAGTATGTCATGTTTTATAATTGAGTATGATAGAATAGTGCATTCCTATCATAATATGTCGTATTCCGTGAACATTGTATACTGGAATAATGCATGCCATTCTTTGTTTACTCTTTTGTCTTACAATGTATATTTATGCATGATGCCCTTTGCTCTCAATATTCATGGACCGACACTATAATTTCTAACAGGAAAACTCTACTGCTTGCCACTGGCATCCTAGTAGGCGGTGGAGCTGCTGCACTCATGCAATCACGAAATAGCCGGAGGAAGCTTGATTATTGTGGTCATTATAATGGGCTCGATGATAGTAAAGAGAAAGCAGACAAGATGAGCGTGAATGATAAGAAAGTAAGGAAAGGTACCCCCAAAAAAGGAGGATTGAAATCACTCCATATCCTAGCACGAATTCTTCAGTCTGAGATGGGTCAAATGGGTGTAAAAGACCTCTTGTCTATGATTGCCTTAGCAGTAAGCCTTTTCTGCAAGTTGTGTTTAGTAAATTATAACTTGAGTCACCTCTGTGTAAATAACTTCAGTAGTCTTTCTTGCTTGTTACAGGTAAGCCGAACTGCTTTGAGCAATAGATTAGCAAAAGTGCAAGGATTCCTTTTCCGTGCTGCTTTTCTTCGCCGTGTACCATTATTCTTTATGCTGATTTCTGAAAACATTCTATTGTGTTTTCTCATGTCAATTATCCATTCTACTTCTACATATATAACTGGAGCCTTAAGCCTTCGGTTCAGAAAGACGTTAACAAATCTTTTCCATACACATTATTTTGAGGTAATTATCGTCACCATTTCTGGACTTGGAGCTATTTTACATATCACCTAGTGTTCTGGTTTTGTACATCAGTTCATCTTTATTTTGTCAGCTAGCCGATTTATTTCTGTATAACTGTTGCTCTGTTATTCTCCTTTCTTTGGGTTTTTGTGTGCTTTTAACATCCTTCTGCATTGAAGTACGAAAGATGTGTTAGTTTTCTCATGATTTGTCAGTTTGTTGTTTGGTGAACTACACATCTCTTGTTTTTCTGTTAAACTGATATATTTTTGTTTATTAGTGGTTAACCAAAAATGATTCCTTATAAATGTCAGTTTTCCTGTAATGAGGGTCCTAAAGCATTCAGTTCTTGAAACATTCAATTGAAAAGAGCAAGGACCAAAGCCTTGGGAAACCTCATGGCTCACATGTTTGCAAGTAATAAGACACATCAGGTGTCTGGATTCATGGCATTCATTTTTAACCATTGTGTTATTCAGTTCTCCATTTGTTTTTCCTTTTAGTTCCTATGCTTCATTTTTTACTTATAAACCCATTTGTATTATTTATAATACTTTATGCCTTTGATTTATTGTGCATCAAAACCACTTCCTTTTGATATTTTGTTCCGAAATGTAATTAATCTCTATTTTTTTGTACTTCAGATCAGATTTGTAACCAATCTTAATGCTTTCCTGTCTCCACTCTTTATTTGGATATCAGAATATGGCGTACTACAAAATGCCACATGTTGATGGCCGCATAACTAATCCTGAACAACGAATTGCGAGTGATGTACCAAGGATCTGTTCAGAGTTAAGTGAACTCGTGCAGGATAATCTAACAGCAGTTACTGATTGTTTACTCTATACATGGCGATTGTGTTCTTATACTAGTCCGAAATATGTTTTGTGGATCTTGGTAAGTCCTTATCCAGTGTAATGGATTGGTTTTCTAGGTCTTCATCCGGTTTACAATGATCTTCTGTTTTTCCGTCTGAGATGTTGCTAGTAGTTTTTCATTCCAAAATGTAATGTTGCTCTTCAGGTCTATGTATTCGGAGCTGGGGCCATGATTAAAAACTTTTCTCCTGCTTTCGGGAATTTAATGTCCAGGGAACAACAACTAGAAGGAGAGTATCGCCAGCTTCATTCGAGGTTGAGGATCCATGCAGAAAGTATAGCATTTTATGGCGGTGAAACAAGAGAAGAAAATCATATTCAGAAGAAGTTTGAGACTCTTGTGAAGCACATGGGCATTGTCCTTCATGAGCACTGGTGGTTCGGCATGATTCAAGATTTCTTATTGAAGTATCTTGGTGCTACAGTTGCTGTAGTCCTTATCATTGAGCCCTTCTTCGCCGGCAACCTGAGACCTGACACTTCAACTTTAGGACGAGCAGAGATGTTAAGCAATCTAAGATATCATACTAGTGTCATAATATCATTGTTTCAGTCCTTGGGAACTCTTTCTATAAGTCCTAGACGGCTTAATCGTCTCAGGTATTTTTTTAATTTTTTTATGCATATATTAAACTACATGGTGATATAATACTACTATGGATAAGAACTTCTAGACCATAAATGTACTTCAGCAGTATAACGGGAGAGATATAGTGAGTCAGAAAAATTGGATATATAACCCGAATTCACAATGTAGGTTATTGTTATGCTCTCACATAACATGAGAAGTGGTAGCTGAATTTCAGGAAATTATTATTTAAATAATCTAGATGATACTTGGTAGTTATGCATGATCTAATTTCCCTGTAATTAGGAGATATAATCTAATTACTCTAACTAAGAACTCTGCTTCTCATGTTATGTGAGACCATAACAGTTATTTATTGTACTTTGAACACTCCTTACTAGTTTGGGGTGATCATGTAACTTTAACTTATTTGCTTGCAGTGGTTATGCTGACCGCATTCATGAATTGATGGTCATATCAAGAGACCTAAGTGCTGTTAAGGATAAGGCTTCCCTGCAAAGAAATGGAAGCAAGAACTATGTCAGTGATGCTAATTACATTGAATTTGATGGTGTCAAGGTACTTGAAACTAATAGATCATCGACCCTATTTCAATATTCTTCTACATGTTCAATGTTTTTACAGTAAAGCTTTCAGGTTGTAACCCCAACAGGTAATGTCTTGGTGGAGGATTTGACATTAAGGGTTGAATCAGGTTCTAATCTTTTGATTACAGGTATTCCTACTAACTTGGGATCTTATTTGGTGCCTTTTTATTCTCCTTTTAATCATTTTACCTTTGGGTTTCTTGTCCTTCCTGCATTGTTCTACACTTAAGGCCTGTGTTCGTAAAAGAAAATACTGATATAATTACTTCTTTGTTGGCTTGGACTCATATTAGTAGTATAGCAAGTTACGTTAGAGCTATGCATATATTGTTACCATGAAGTGCTTGATATGACATTGCATAAGTAATTAGCTTATGGGTAGCATGTTAATACTGTTCTTCTTAATGTATACATTCAATAAGGTCATGCTGTCAATGTGTTTTTATTGGAAAAAATCTTTATCAGGTGTAGCATTTCAGGCTCAATATATTAATATGGTAGGATTTCTGAATGGAATTTTTGGGACTGCTATAATGAACTATGATATGAATTATCTGATGACAGCCTATAGAAAATGCTAGCTTAACTCTTCTTTAGTAGAAGGAATGTTTGTAGAAGTGTCAGTTGGTGTGTTGTGAACATAATCTTGAAATAGCATGTTCATGTGAATCTAACTTGTGAAACTTGTTTATGTATTTCTTCTTGAGGACCAAATGGAAGTGGGAAGAGCTCTCTATTCCGAGTTCTAGGAGGCCTTTGGCCACTTGTATCTGGCCATATCGTAAAACCAGGGGTTGGCTCTGATCTTAACAAGGAGATATTTTATGTGCCAGAACGCCCATATACAGCTATAGGAACACTTCACGATCAGTTGATATATCCTCTTACTGTAGGTCAGGAGACCGAACCACTCACACAAAGTGGAATGGTGGAGCTGCTGAAAAACGTAGTTGTTTCCTCTCGTGCCATTATATCTCTCCTCTACAAAGCACATCAGTTTCCTAATTTTACATAACTGGTGATGGTTAATTGCCTACTTTCTAGGTTGACCTTGAGTATCTGTTGGATCGTTACCCACCTGAGAAAGAGATAAATTGGGGTGATGAACTATCCCTTGGAGAGCAACAAAGATTAGGAATAGCAAGACTTTTCTACCATAAACCTAAGTTTGCCATTCTCGATGAGTGCACAAGTGCTGTGACAACTGGTATGGAGGAACGGTTTTATGCAAAAGTTCGAGCAATGGGAACATCATGCATAACAATATCACTTCGTCCTGCTCTTGTTGCATTTCATGATGTGGTTTTGTCATTGGATGGGGAAGGAGGGTGTGAAGTTAATTACAAAAGGTTGGCTTTTTATGTTTATTGATCTGTAGTATATTTTTGTAGTTACTGCACAAGTTATAGATATAGTTTACATGCAACTCCAGGAAGGATTCCCTAGAGCTGGAGGGACGTAATGCTATCAGGCCTTCTGAGACAGACCACCAAAACAATGCAATGACAGTTCATCGAGCATTTTCCTTGACCGGAAAGGTTGGGAAACTCTCAAATTTCTCTTTATTTGATTGGAGCTTTTCCTTGTTAGAAATATTGATGGCTGATTCTTATGTAGGACTGTACATTGTCAAGTACAAAGACACAGTCATACGTTTCTCAAGTGATAGCATCATCTCCTATTAGGGATCGAAATTCCCCATTGCCCATCATTCCACAGCTTCATGCAATGCCTAGAATGTTGCCATTTAGAGTAACAGCCATGCTTAGAGTATTGGTAAATCTCTTTTGCTCGATGAGTTCTTTGTCCTATTAGTGGCTATTATCACTGTCCCGTGGTTGCTTGGGTTATACAGTGTTCTTAAAGCCTAATGGTCTGCATATTCTTAACACCTTGATGTGCTAAATCTTTTTGCACAATAGGTTTCGGTTTAGCCATCTTCTATAATTGCACAACAATTGCAAAATGAATACAGACTAGCAGATCAATGGTTTGATGTCTTAACCAGGTCCAGTCCTGAAAGTTGTTTTGAACAATGGTTATGCACAGCATGCTTGATACCTAGTAATTACAAGCACATGATGGTATAGGGGAAAGAGGAGCCAATTAGTTCGCCAAGTAACCATGGATTTTCAAATGCTTGTACTAACCTTTTAACTACTTACCTTTCAGATACCTACAATGCTTGATAAACAAGGGGCACAACTGCTTGCAGTTGCTACTCTTCTTGTTGCAGGAACATGGATCTCAGATCGTATTGCCTCATTAAATGGTATATGGAATATGCTTTTCCCTCTTGTATTTGTTAAATTGAAATATCTTCTCATTAGTACATAAATTGCACTAAATGTTACAGGAAATACTGTACAGTATGTTTTGGAGCAGGATAGAGCTTCCTTTCTTAAGTTGATTGGTATTAGTGTTCTCCAAAGTGCAGCGTCTTCTTTCATTGCACCTTCCTTGAGGTACTGGTGTTAAGTAAAATTTGGCTTGTGTGAGTTTTACCACGTCGTATTCACTTTGTAATATTGCTGCTATTTGAGTGGCGAAGAAGGAATGGATGGTAAGAAGAACAGATCTGAGAACTTTCGCATATACATGACGCCTCATACTTCCGTTACATGCTTTGTTAGTAATGACATTGTTTTAGTTATCAGTCTTGATGATAGAAAACTAGTGAGAGAGTTTGAAGATGAAAATATACCCTCTTCATATGTTTCTTTGTTCGTTTCACAGCATTAACCACTTTTGGTAGTGTTTTTTTTTCCGAAGTTGACGGTTGTTTTGGACAAGGGAATAATAATCTACAAAATAATTGTTTAGTGTTACAGAATGCGTAAAAATGATGGAACCACTTAAAGCAAGAAAAATGGAAAGAATATATATTTTTTAATTTGTCTCAACGGAACACTTAATATACAGTCCATGCTAGCAACTTTGTGCTCGTTCAAAACCCAGTCGTGTGATGAGAAAATAAATTTGTACTACAGGCACCTGACATCCAGGCTGGCTCTTGGGTGGAGGACTCGGTTGACTCAACATTTATTGAGTAAATACTTAAGAAAGAATGCATTTTACCGGGTAATCAATTTAAACCGTTGAATTGTTGTTTTAGGTTGTCTATGTGCTTAAACTTAAACATCAGCATTTGCTGCATTTCTTTTCCCCAATGTCATGTACAATAAAAATTTATCCCCTTACTAGTTAGTGTCAGCTAAACTAATCCTCTGCTTTACATTCCCGCTTCCATTTCTGTTCAACAATTATTTGCTTACTTACTACCTTATTTGGTCTCCTTGTTTTTCTCCCTTTCAATTTGAAACAAATCATCGATTGGACCCTATTCATTCATCTTTAACTTTTTGTACAACTAGTAAATGTAAGCAGTTATATGTTACTAAACTCCTATAAAATATGTCTCTGGTAGGTTTTCAACTTGTCCAGCCAAAGTCTTGATGCAGATCAGAGGATCACGCAAGATGTGGAGAAATTGACCACTGACTTGTCAGGACTGGTTACTGGAATGGTCCAGCCATCTGTTGACATTTTGTGGTAAGTATTTATTTCTGCGTATAAGGTCCCCATTCAGGTTTTACATGATTTAATTTCTCTTAATGATAATTTCAAGTGTCCTCGATTCTTTTTCAAAGTTCACCTGGAGAATGAAGATGTTGACTGGTCAGAGGGGTGTTGCTATACTATATGCCTATATGTTCCTGTGTCTTGGTCTTTTGAGGGTCATGACTCCTGAATTTGGTGGCCTGGCGAATCGAGGGCAACAGCTTGAAGGAACATTCAGGTGAAAATTTGCTTTCTGCTTTTCCCATTAGTGATCCTAATCTATGTCTGTTTAAAAATCTTTCTGAGTTTTATCATTCTGCACTATAGGTTTATGCATGAAAGACTATGTACTCATGCTGAATCTGTTGCTTTTTT
>JAYMTN010002820.1:0-10574 GCA_036897425.1 Erodium trifolium | reverse complement strand
CCCCCATTGTGAGCTGCTGGCGTTTAACGCCGGCGGCTCGCTGGCGGTTAAGCCAAAAATTATTTTTTTAATCTCAAATGCCAGCACCTCCCCGCCTGCAGGCGACGCTAGCGTTGTGGATGGTCTAATAAGGAAAGGATAATTGTAAAGAAATGTTCGTCCAAAAAATCATCATGAATTTGTCTTGTTGTCACGATTGTGCAAGTCTATTTTAAAATAACGATTTTACATTTCAAAATTTTAATTCAAAAATTAACAAGAATTTTCACGTACATTGGTTTTCTTCTTATATGGACATGACAGGTGAAAGAAAATTAAGAATAATAAATATTTTGTTTATTTTCTCTTTTTTAATAATAAATTTTTGAAAGATAAAGTCGTCATTTGGAAATAAAAATTAGATAAATGCAGTAAAGCTAGTTCATGATATTTTTACGATTATTTTCAGAGATAATTAAAGGCCGCAAAAAAAGTAAATATTTCACGGTATTTTTTATGATCATTTCGAACAAAAACACGACAAAATGTTCTAGAACGTGCGAGTGCATGTCAATTGTCAAGATATTTTTTGGGGTGTCCAAACAAACCCTTATAGATACCTGCATTTGAAATAATGTACATAAGTGCAATCAGAAGAAGGCAAAGCTTTGAGTGAGAAATATAGCTGAAGTTAGGTAAATGGGTTCTCAATCAGATTCTCTTGTGGAGAAGATATAAATGAAGTGATTAATAGATTTAAATGTTTATCTATCAATCATAGTATATAAATGTGTCGGATTTTTATTCATGTATAGAGTCTAGAGTCTAAAGTCAATATAATTCACATGTTCAATCAAATAATAAATATGATTAGATTTTCAATTATCAGTTTTAAGATCCAAATAAGTCTAGTTTTAAATTTTGAACCAGATCGCTAAATGTCTTGTTATTTATCAATTACATCACAAACAAATTTCTCTATATAAATGACATAAAATATCATCAATACATTTTAAAACAATTTTGTTGAGCAAACATGGTGTCATTTCATCATAAGAGAATAAAACATACATAAGTAAGACATAAGAGACGAGATTAGACTGTAATTCATTCGCTAACCCTGTTAACACATCAATGTGGTTCGGTTTTGAGTAGAACTCTGGCCTAAACTGATGTGATGACGATCAAGGCTTTGATGTGACCATTCACGGCTCGACCTGCATTGCATATGAACGGCTATTGGCCTACAAGAGGGTCCGAATAGGTTCCGAGAGGAATGGGATAGGCATGCATGGAACTTGGTGGACGCCGGAGAAGTACGGCTAATCCGAGACAGTCGTCCGCCCCATCTCCCCATGGGGTCTGATGAGAATGTTCGTTCGTCCTCGCCTGAGTTTCGTGGATCATTGAACATCTCACTAGATCATAATCGACGATGAGAAGTTGTTTTCTATACCCTTGTGGAGCACGCCTACGCTTCCAATAAATATTATAATCGTCGTTGAGTCCATCGTCTCTCACCATGATCGCTCTTTCCAGCATTCCGTGTCCCACCACCTCGATCAAATCTTACTGCTGCGGATCCCAAATCCCAACATAACACAAAAACCGAGCAAAGCGGATGGAGAAATCAACAACACCAACTATTTTCAGATAAATGAATTAATTGTCTAATAAACAGAATATCCATGAAGGAACGAAAACAGTTGATTTTATCTATTATTGTGTAGTTCATATCCGAAACTTATTTTTTTGTCGCCATTAAAATGGAGTGAAGTACAAAATTGATATTCTATGAATATAAAAAAGTATAAAGTGTGACCGAGACATTATGGGCCCACAAAATACATGGACAAACGAGTGCCAGCCCAATCCTTTGGGGTCCAAATTAAACCATTTTAATTTCATTATTTATTTATTCGGTGAAACAACGACAGGTCGTTTTCACTGCCGCAGCGGTCAGCACTGACTAGTCTAGTATTTTTGCTGTGCTAGTCAATTATCAGAGGAGAATTTCGATTTGTCTAATATTATAATATTCAAATTATTGTTTTTATGTAAGATACAATAACATATGGCCAATGATGATCGAATAAAATAAATAAATAATAGACGAACAATACTAATAAATTACATAATATTAATGATATTAAATAATGCTTTATGGAGATTTCGATATGATTAGATAGTTCTAATACTTTATGTTTTGAACAGCGCAATTATTGTTGTTTTTATATTGATTCTCATTTTTTTTATTATGCAAATAAATTTTTGGTGTTTCTTTGGTCGTTTGTATAGAGGTGTGTATCTTTTGTCTACGAATCGAAATGTCTGTAAAAACAACCTAATCGGAGGCCTCAGGCCATGTGCCTTGATCTATAGATTACAAAAAAATCATGATCTCTGACAATGAATCACACTAATTGAGACTCGTTTATAACCAACCCGATTACCACACAATTGTGTTCAAGGCTTGAGCCTTTAGATGCCTCATATACATCAGATGACTTCGATATTCATTCAAATAATCCTTTGTTTCTCTTGATATGATGTTCAAGTTCAAGTTTAGATTTTATAATCCTTGTGTATTATGGTAAGAACAACCCAACCGGTTAAAGTGCCTGTTTTTTTTTAATTGAGAAGCAATTAATTGATTATCTCTCAAATTAATCTTGTTGATCGATTTTTAATGTTTTTTTTATCAATGGGCTAATTTATGACACTCAATTTATATTAAAATTCTATTGGTTTAGTTTTTTTTTATGAAGTTTACAAATTCAAAATGACTGGCATGTGAAAATCAAAACTAACCCATTAACAACATGATTTTAACCAGCCCATTAACCATATAATTTAAATTATTCCAAATCTGCTATCAAATGAATCTATTTCAAATAAAAATCCCTCCTAATCTTACCTACCCTATCACTTTCCATAAATTGATGGTGAATTTTTGTTTTTATCTATTATAATAAGTAAAATTCACATGACACCCAAAATAGTATCATAAATCCCCCAAAAATTAAATTAATGAAACTCAAACTCTGCCACGTGACACAAAACACCAAAAACATAAAACCAGAGGCATGCATCCCAATGCAATCATATCCGTATAATATAACTAATATTTAAAATAATATATTTCATGGTATACTATTCGAGGTTAATTATTTAATTAGTTGATTTATTGATAAATGGACAAATACAATTTATTTAGTAAAATACAGAAAAGAATGAGAGAATCGCGGAGTGAGATTTGGAGAGTGAGCACACGCGCTCGGACACGACAGGATCGTAATTACGAGGAAGAAGCCAAAGTAAAAAATATGGTACAAAACAAAACAGACCAAATTGGTCCTAAGGCCTCATTTGTCCACACGACGGTCCGAAGTGTACCAATTTTCCACGTCTATTTTTCTCCATTTTATTTGTTTTTAATTCTCAGTTTCCAACCCCAATTGGTATGTGTTGTAATCAATGAAATCGTGGAGTTTCTTCCCATTTTATGTCTTACTATATTTAATTAAGTTTGTCTATTTCCCACAACCATTCTACAAATACTGAATCTTTTTTAAAAATTGAAATGACAATTTCAAAATAATAAAAACTATTCAATAATCATTCGTAATAATCGGGTATAACTAATCTCGACCATATAAGGACAAATGTAGAATGAGAGTTTCTGACTAGCCAATAAAAACTCTTGTCCGCTGACATTTTTTCAGAAATACGAGTTTAATATCCTCACTTACAGAATGTATGATGGTGATATATTACAAGATTGTCCCGATAAATAAGATATTAGGTGCATGACCGGCGAAGACAAATAAGACGATTTGTGCATATTTTACAAACATGAATGCGAGTCCAACCCATATCCATATAATTATACTATTTTTGTTTTTTGACAAACAACTGCAGTTATTTTGATACTAACCGTGATGAAGGAGAGACGCTTCTCGTCCCTGACGTCCTGCACCCCTCTAGGTTTCTAATTGGATATGGCGAGGTTGTGTAGGACAACAAAGACACCTAATATCAAGTCTCGATTGTCCTCGACGATGAAAACTCGTGGTCTTCGGTTGCACAGTCAACCTTGGGCACGGTCGTGACAATGCGGGAAGCTAGCATGAGAAAGAGGAGAACCACAGGGACCAGACACGCCACCAAAGGTAACAACCTCATTTTATCAGAGATCTGCGGGGGAAGATGATCTAGTACTTGACGACGAGATTCCGGTAGTGGGAACCCATAAAAAAATAAGTAACAACAACGAACAGAAAAGAACACATAGGAGCCTCGCCGAAGAGCGGAGGACTGGAGACTCGCGACCGGACACCTATATCCGGGGTTGTGATCGGAGCGAGGTGGACGGTGTCGGCGGGTGCAGATCTGATCCGCTTGGGGCGAGGGATACGAATCTGGTCGGATGAGCATAGTGAGCATGAGTACGACTGAGCGACTCGGGCTACGGAACTCTGACGAAAGGTGGGTGCAGTTCTAACCGTCTAGCCGAAGGAGGAGCACGACTGTGAGACTCGGGTAATGAAGCTCGTATTGGGGTAAGGAGAGAGCCCCATTGGTATCCTCGTGGTCGGAGCTATAGGTGGCGACGACAACGTCTATGTCTCTCGCCGAAGAGCAACGGCAGACAGCCGCCGCCGTCGAATACTGAGAGGAAGATGGATCCGAGAGATCTGACCGAGACGACGTATAAGAGGCTACAGACAAAAAGCAGAAAACGAAAGATAACAACGACGAGTCTTAGACAGAAGGAAGATGACATAGGACTAAAGAGTAGCGCCGGAGGTACGTGGTGGAGCTACATCATAAATTATATCTACTTATAAAATTAAAAGAAGAATAAAAATTATATAAAAATTGATTCCCCAAATCATTTACCCAACACAACTTCACCAATCACCATTGACCTTAAAATACATAATTAATAGGTAAAAATCAATCACGTGCATATGTTTTTCTAATGACTCAACTTAAATATATTATTATATTACAAAGACAAATGCATTTTGATGACCACAAAAACCTCATGAATCTATCTATATAAGCATATTCTTCAAATACACAATAAATGCTACACCATTTCAAGCCTCTCTCTCTTCCCCCAGAGAACATGAAACTCCAATAGCTCTCTGTTCTGTGTTCTGCTAAGAACTCTGTTCAGAACCTCCATGGCCGCGACGAACTCAAAATCGAAGCTTTAAATCCTGAAGAACAGAACCAGAACAAAAAACAAACCTCTCTCGTTCACGGGTCTCTGGTTCGATCCCCAATTCGAGGTAATTGAATCCATCATTGACTCTGCTCTGTTCCTTTGCTTCATTTACTCTCTCATCATCATTATCATTTGACTGTACGGACACTGTATCTCTGCCAAGCTTGTAATAATTGTTAAGTGTTAACTTGACGGGGAGGAATCTTAAACGTTTAACGGGTATTAATCGGATTATTATTTTATTTTTTTATTAAATATTATATAAAAATATTGATATTAAAACAGTTGTTTTTAATTAATAATCCGATTTGACGTCTAACTGATTCTCCCGGTCCACAGTTAATTAGTCTATATTTTTTCCAAACGACATAAAACGTCATAGGAAGATAAATCGAGTCCCCAAAACCTATTTCTGAACATTACATGCCGGGATTCTTACATCCTGATCTCTATTGGCAAATATATCAACCTATTAATGAATTAATATTTTATTTTAAATAATAGAGCACAAATATTAATGTGTGTGTTTATTTTCCATCTTTGAGGATACGTATTAAATTAAAAACAGCCTATCTGAGGAGACAACAAAACCCATGATTATTGGGTAGAAAAAGATGATTTTTATTTTTTATTTTTTCTTGTGAGATAAAAGGAAAAAGTTAAGATCCTAATTTGTTTATAATATCCTCTTCTGAATCCAGAGGCTGAAGAGAGGTGCGAGTCTGAGGCGAGTCACGTGAAATGGGTTCTGAGTCGTGGATCGGATCCGTGTCTCCTCCGATCGGTGAAGAACAGAGCTTCTCTGTTTCGGTGGTGCTCCGGTGGCTCACCGATCCAAGGTTGCAGAGAGGCGTTTCGTTGGCCGTTGATGTCTTGTTTATTCTCACAATCTTCGTCTTCTTCCTCCGCAAGCTCTGCTCCAGATTGAGCTCCAATGGCGGATCGAGAGCCGATAAGAACAGAGGATTGGTGAACTGACCTCTGGTTCAAGCTCAGTGTCTCTGTTAATGGCGTCTTCGCTTTGGGGTACACTGTTATGTTCATTCAAGCCTTCACTACTGAATCGCCATGGACGCTCCTAAACGCACCGTTTTGGGCTGTCCGAGCGGTGAGCTTTGTCTTCATTACAATCATCGTCTTCCACGAGAAGCGATTCGGAGCCACTTCTCATCCTCTGTATCTCCGGGTCTTCTGGGTCGTTAATTTCGTCGTCGTTTTGGGCTTTTCAGCTTTGAGCATTGTGCGTTTCGTGTCGCCGGAGAGAACCGAACCGGTTTCGAGATTGGACGATGTTGTTTCTCTGGTTTGCTTACCCTTTTCTGCGTTTCTTCTTCTCTCCGCGGTTCGAGGCTCGAATGGGGTTTCGGTGAACCGGCGATCTGAACCGGAACCAGAACCGGTCATGAGAGCCGGAGAAGAGGAAGATCTGTACGAGCCGTTACTGAGGAAGGCCGGAGTCAGTGCCTACGCTTCAGCTTCGTTCCTGTCCAAAACCTTCTGGGTTTGGATGAACCCATTGATGAGCAAAGGCTACGCGTCCCCGTTGAAGCTCGAGGAGGTCCCGTCCCTCTCGCCGGAGCACCAGGCGGAGAAAATGTCGAAGCTTTTCGAGTCGTGCTGGCCCAAACCGGAGGAGAAATCCAAGAACCCGGTCCGAACCGCTCTAATCCGGTGCTTCTGGAGGGAAATCGCCTTCACCGCCTCCTTAGCCGTGGTCCGGCTCTGCGTCATGTACGTCGGACCGGTCCTGATCCAGAGTTTCGTGGACTTCACCTCCGGCAAAAGATCATCCCCTTTCGAAGGTTACTATTTAATTCTGATCCTCCTGGTCGCCAAGTTCATCGAGGTCTTATCGACCCACCAATTCAACTTCAATTCCCAGAAATTGGGGATGATGATAAGGTCAACGCTTCTTACATCCTTGTACAAGAAGGGTTTAAGGTTGACTTGCTCGGCACGGCAAGACCACGGCGTCGGACAGATAGTCAACTACATGGCCGTCGACGCCCAGCAGCTCTCCGACATGATGCTTCAGCTCCACGCAATCTGGCTAATGCCGTTACAAGTCGGGGTCGCCCTAATCCTCCTCTACCGCTGCCTCGGCGCCTCCGTCGTCACCTCCGTGGTCGGGATCGCCGGAGTCCTCGTCTTCAACGTGCTCGGAACAAAGCGAAACAACTGGTACCAACACAATGTGATGAAGAATCGCGATCTCCGCATGAAGGCGACGAACGAGATGCTCAACTACATGAGGGTGATCAAGTTCCAGGCCTGGGAGGATCATTTCAATGAAAAGATCGGATCTTTCAGAGAATCGGAATTCAATTGGCTCACCAAGTTCTTGTACTCTGTCTCCGGCAACATTGTGGTCATGTGGTGCACGCCTTTGATGATCTCGACGCTGACGTTCGGGACGGCGATTTTGTTCGGGGTGAAGCTTGACGCCGGGACAGTGTTCACGACCACGACGATTTTTAAGATCTTGCAGGAGCCGATTAGGACTTTTCCTCAGAGTATGATCTCGTTGTCTCAGGCGATGATCTCGCTGGCGAGGCTTGATGGGTTTATGATTAGTAAGGAGCTGGTTGGGGACTTGGTGGAGAAGAAGGAGGGTTGTGGCGATGGTGTTGCTGTTGAGGTTAGGGATGGGGTTTTTTGTTGGGATGATGAGGATGGTGCTGAGGTTTTGAAAAATGTGAATTTGGAGATTCGGAAGGGTGAGCTCACGGCGGTTGTCGGGGTGGTCGGCTCCGGGAAGTCATCGCTTCTGGCGTCGATACTTGGGGAGATGCATAAGAAGTCCGGCAAGGTAATGTATTATGCACATTGTTGAAGTTTTGTTGTTTTTGTTTCGTGAACATGAACGTTTGAAACTCGCGACCGTTTAGAGGTTGGTTTTTATAACACCGATTTGATTTTCTTGATCCGGACGAGTCAAGTGTTAATGGGGCGAATCGGGGAAAAAGTAATGATTTATGACCATTTTTGTTTTTCCTATGGGACTATGGATTTGTCGCCCCCTCAAATCCTTGATCAATACGAAAGCCCAATTAGAGGCCCAAAAAACGGTTGACCGGTTAATAAACCGTCACCGCTCGACACTTAGGCCGACCGGATATCATCTTCTCCGTCGGTGGTGGGGCGGGGGTGGATCTCAGGTAAACTGAGATTCTGGCTTGGTTACCGGAAAATGGGTTTTGAGCCGGTCAACGACCGATGCCCGACCCTAGTACATGTGATACGTCTTAATTTGTCTCCAAAAGGGTCTGACTGAGGCGATTCTCCCCGCAAGGGTGAGGGCAATTCGCCCCCAATTCGCCTAACTGAGGCAATTCCCATTGTTGATGCTCTTAGACAGAGCCAACTGCATTTGGGCGGGTAAAGTAGATGTAGGTGAACAAGACGGGTCAGGCGTCTAGGCGGATAAAATACCCTTTTTAATGATTTTTTTTAAATGTATCATAAGGAAAAATACCTAAATTTTAATTACCTTCAGGCCGTCCTCTTAGCGTTTAAGCCTCTCTAATCGTGGTTTCTCTCCTTACAAAGAATTTAAAATATCAATGGTATAGATACAATAATTTTTTAGAAGAATAGAAAAATACAATTCCGATTAATCTCTCTCTATAACACTTGTTCGACATTTTTTACAACATTGTATTGATGAGTTTAAGGTTGTCTGTATCAGGTGAGAGTCTGCGGATCAACTGCTTACGTTGCCCAAACATCATGGATCCAAAACGGGACGATCGAAGACAACATCCTCTTCGGCCTTCCGATGAATCGGGCCAGGTACGAAGATGTCCTAAAAGTCTGTTGTCTGGAGAAGGACATGGAGATGATGGAGTTCGGAGACCAGACCGAGATCGGAGAGCGAGGCATCAACCTCAGCGGCGGCCAGAAGCAGAGGATACAGCTCGCTCGAGCGGTGTATCAAGACGCCGATATCTATTTGCTCGACGACGTCTTTAGCGCCGTCGATGCTCATACCGGATCAGAGATATTTAAGGTAACGGAAAAAAATTGAGACATGCTTCGATATGCTTGTTAGAGGACCAACTCAACTAAAAACGTAAGCTGATAGTTCAAGACCCAATTATAATTATGTTTTGATAATGTTTGATGCTTCGTAACTTAACTTTTGGACTGTGTTTATGTGGTAAGGAATGTGTTAGGGGAGCTCTCAAGGACAAGACGGTCTTGCTTGTGACTCACCAGGTTGACTTCTTGCACAATGTGGAGCATATCTTGGTAAGTTCTCAAGTTCAAGTCTTTGAGTTGGGATGATTGCTTATAATTATTCTTGACTTTAAAACGTTATTTACGGTGTTTTTGAACTTTTTTTATATTGTGTAATATGCAGTGCTATACCGTTAATTTTTGTAGTAAAATGTTTAAAATATCTTTAATATCAATATGAATTTTAAATAGTCGTTACCTGTTATGAATATCTATGAAGAGTATTTTAGATGTTTTACTTTCAAATCAATTGTACAGTTGTGAGAAAGAAACAACGCTTCAAAATCGACGGTTAGTAAATTACGGAGTTTCTTTAGGACATGTGAATAATGTTTCGGTATTGAAAATCAGACATGGAACCGATAGGAACCGGCTTGATCGATTTTTAATCGGGTTTGTCCGGTTCAAGTGTTACATTGTTCCATTATCTCCATTTTATGTGTTTTCAATTATTATTTTCTCACTTCTAAATACACTCAATGTTTGTTGTTATCGTTTTTTTTTTTTGCATAGTGTTGTATATAGGGTTGTTATATAGTTGATTATGAAAATGAAAAAGTCTAAAATACCCTTGGATATTCATCAAAATTCCAAATAATTCGTTAGCCATTACGATAAATAATGAATAGAAGTTCAGATGTTTTATTTGCAAAATTAATCGCACGCATTGTTTGGTTTTTAATTATTGTCTTTTATAAACTAGGTGATGCGAGACGGGATGATTGTTGAATCAGGCAAGTACGATGACATACTAAGATCCGGTCTTAATTTCAATGCGCTTGTCTCGGCGCACGAAACATCGATGGAGCTTGTTGAAGTTGGTAAATCCGTGTCGGGAGAAACCTCCCCGAGCCCTCGAAAACCCTCCCGAACCTCTTCGAACGACGAAACCAAGTCCTCGGATGAGCCGAGACCCGACAAAGGCTCTTCAAAGCTCATCAAGGAAGAGGAGAGAGAAACAGGACGAGTCAGCCTGCACGTGTACAAAGTCTACTTCACCGAGGCCTATGGCTGGTGGGGAGTGACCGGGGTTTTGTTGATGTCCTTTTTGTGGCAAGCTTCGGTTATGGCCGGAGGTTACTGGCTCCCCCCACCAGCACCCGCACAATCAGAGCAGGTT
>JAYMTN010002819.1:0-10574 GCA_036897425.1 Erodium trifolium | reverse complement strand
TCCGGCTTGGTCCGAATTTGGGGCGTGACAATTTTCTTAACCATAATAACAGTAATGTCCTCAATATGAATATTGTCGACTACTAAGAACATCTGCAACGGGTCGTTGCAGGGGAGACATTGTAGGAATCAATTGGTGGACTTAAGAGTAGTTATAGCAAGATTAATAACAATTTATCTTTAAAATTCTTTGCGATGGCGCCTCTTTAGCCGATATAGGATTTAGTAATTATCAACACTTTCTCTCCTTAGATCTTATTATTTTATTAATTTCTCTTCTCAAATTTTATTATTTTATTAATTTCTTTCTCCCCAAATGATTCTTGCAACGCCTCTTTAGCTTACCATTGAAGATACTCTAACAGCTTATATCACTTTGACATAAATATGATTGATAAAATAATTGTTTAGGTCATTTTTTATCAATCAATTGAAATGTTAAATCATTTACCAGGACTATCATTTTGGGAACTTAATTTAACGAAAACATTTTAGGTATTATTTTTAAATAAATAACATATTTTGAATATTATTTTCGAACATTATTGAAGAAGCCTATGACAGTGATAATGACATTGGGATTTTGAACATACAAAATGAAAATGTGTGAGGTTAAATCATTTGTAACCGAATAAAAAAAAGCTGTAGATAATGTTCCAAAGAAAGCTACCCACTTCAACTTCCACTTATGAATAGATAAAAAGAGATTATTCTCAATGATATCTAAGAGCTAGATGCTAGAGGTACTTCAGAAATATGACATTTGATTTGAAATCATCTTCTGTTTACACCCAATAATAGCTTCATACAATTCAAATATTTAGGACCAAGACTTATAGTATGGTGTTGTTCGAATCTTTAATTATATAATCATATGATCGAATATTTGATTAAGTAAATTTCCATAACTCTTCATATTTTTCATGATACGTAATATATTATTCACTAAAAATCATATATACAAACATAAATTAAGGACTATTTATATGAAAGGGAGATTCAACCTCCCAATGACGCTTTCGCCTCTCTTAAACGGTCTTAGACGTCTGCATCGAAAATAACGTCCTCTCTCCAATGAATTAGTTTGACCATCTCCCTCTTCTCCACCTCTCCTCTATCCGCATCCATCTCCCTAGCTCTCTTTACACCTCGAACATCCCAACTGTCCACCACAATCACCAAATCCACCCGTCAATTCCTAGGGGCTACTCTCCTTCTTTCCCAAGGAGACGGGCGGAGGAACATCCGGATGTTTCCGGGAATCTATCCACATACTCTCTTCCAACAAGAAGGAAGCGACCAGCAAGGGAGGACCATGACCTGGAGTCGAAGGGCTATACACGCTCCAGGGGGCGTCTCGATCAATGGGGGGGCTACAAGCACTCTCGCCTCGATCAATGAGGAGCTTGTGGTACAGTGGGGGGTCGGCCAGCAACTCCGCCTTACTGGACGTATGGTGGCAATGGTCCCACCAAGTTCTAGCATGATACTCTCTTACCACCTCAGGGGCCAGCACTCTCGCGTTCTTTGAGCCCTACTTGATCATTTCAGGAAGGATGGCGCACGCTGGTACCTTGGGAGAGTATACAGTCCGCCTAGGCGCCACTCCGGAAATTGGTCGACTCTGTTCTAGCTTCCCGTTTGGATTCGCTGTATCGGTATCTTCGGACGCTATTGTAGTATTCCCTTCCGAACATCTCAGTGAAGCACTTCGGTATTTGAGCATTTCTATACAGTTATTAGTTTCTTTTTATGTTGGGTATCATAATGTTAGGACTTGTTATCCAGTATTTTTATGTTTGAACGGTAGTGTGTTCACTTTGGATTGGATTTATTTATCCTGCTAACATATCGTTACGCTTACTGTTCAAAAAATTCTAATTTGGAGCACATAGTGAGAACCCATCATAATGATTAGATCAAGGTTAATAGTACATGATTTAGAGATTTTAAACTTGTATTTTGAAATATGGTGGTTATACACTAAATATTGCTTTCCTAGCTAAAAAGGAATATGTACATGAACTCATCTCTTTATACAGCTCATTGAGTTGAAAACAGAACTCAATATGGATAAGAGGATAAAAAGTATGCTATCATTCAACCATTATAGCATTCATCCCTTTCTTCCACCAGCTAGCACTGTGAAAGCAAGTTTATTGGAGCAGAAGCACTGTTTGTTTCCTGAGAAAGTCATGCCAATATTCACATTTCAGACTCTTCCGAGACGACATGGTTGAGAGGCTTCAAACCCCCAACAAACTATCTTCAGATATTACATTGCAACAAGGAATAATTATAAATAAAGAAAATACCTTTGAAACTTGACTTTTGTTACCCTTTGTATATACCCTTGATATTTTAAAATAATAATTAAACAACAAAAAGTCTATATTTTTGAATCCCTTCAATTTTTTTCTTTGTATGGTACAAAAAAAAATTAATGGATTTGAAAACTGGATTTTTTTTGTTTTTTATTTATTATTTTTTAATCTAAATTGTAAGGGTATAATCGTCATTCTTATCCAAATTACAACAAAAGACAAGTTGATGGTATTTTTTCTGCAATTATCCCTTACAACACCATATGCACAGATTCATAACATCCAAACATCATTGGCAGATTCAACTCAAGATTTAGATATATAAAAAAATTGATCTATTTAATGTGAGCTAAGAACATGACTTCTCTTTTCTGTCAACCTTTCCAAAATCTGATCATAACTTCAATTCAAGAACACCATATCATATCTGCATAACTCAAATCACTGAACTTATCATCAAAGGTTGCAAGATGAGTCGAACAAAAGACCGAGACACTTTATTCTTGCTATATGCGTAGTACAATCGATTCTTATCAGTTCAATTGACAGCACATTACGGGTATTCCAATGGCCATGCTTTGTTGATGCAAGAATGAGATTTTCAGGACATTTCTTTCGCCATTTGGCCCTGCTAAAAAAATGTTGGAACATTTCGGGAGGGACCATAAGTATCTGACAACGATGCCTACCCACTTGTGATTAACCTGTCAGGATGAGACAAATGTGGTTCTGTCAAATGAAAATTGCCTGAAGGCGATGCTTATGGCATCTAGTGAATCGAAAATCATGGAGATTGATTCTAAACCATGAACTGTTAGGGGGGAAACAGGACAATGGAGAGCCGTGGAAATTGATAAAATGGTCTATGAATGGAGAATTAAGAGAAAACAATTTATGTGTGGACAAAAATACACTAACAGTGTTACCTTTCTCACTTAACTACAATGACTTTTAAATTATATCATCTAACTGCACTAAACTTCCAAATTTTCTCACTTCTGGCAATAAATGACAAAAATACCCTTCATTGGTTTTCAAAAGTATGTCACTGCTACTGTAAATTTTGCCTTTCCCTAAATTGTTACAAGGGTATTTTCGTCATTTATTACCAAGATAGAGTAAAAGGAGAAAAATTCAAAATTCAGCGTAGTTAAGTAAGAAATGTGACAAGGTCAGTGTACTTTTGTGAAATTAAGGGAAAACTCGTGACCATTCATCATTTGAAGGGACAACAACTGAGATAAGAGAGGAGATAAGGTCATATATCTTACATCAACGACAACGAATGCATATATATGTGTATATTATACAATCAAGAAGAGTCCGTAACGAAAGGTTTTCGGGAAAAGTAGGGTCTTCGTTATAAGTTCTAAAACGTAAGCATTTATCGATAATAAGAATATGGGAAAAGATTGAAACAACTTACTTGTCTTTCCACTTAAGGCATCATTAGTTGGACCTCCACCGCTGAAAGGCCCGTTGCTATTACCCAGAGGTGCTATAGGTTGACTTTGTTGCATTGCTTGAAGTCCGAACCTGAACATATTCACATTCATAGGCTGCAAAACAGAACAAAATCGGGAATTCTGTAAGTAAATTTTCTTGTGTAGCATGTGTTACGGAATTATTGCAAAAAAAGTACACTGAGGTATTCATTTTTTTTGCAACTTGTAATCCTCTTCTTCGATAATTGCAGAAAAGTACCTTTAATTTTTTGTTGTTGCCATTTGAATGAAAATGACGATTTTACCCTTACAATTTAGATTTAAATAATAAAAAAGTATAAAACAGAAAATCGAAATTTTCATATCCCTTAATTTTCTTCTTCTTTGTACCATACAAAGAGTACGAAATTTAAGGGATGTGAAAGTTTGGATTTTTTGTTCTTTAATTATCATTTTTTAAAATTTAAATTACCAAGGGTAATATTGTCATTTTGAAACAAATATATACAACGTGCAACAAAAAGACAAGTGCAGTGCACTTGTCTTGTAATTATAAAGAAGAGGGCTACAAGTTACAAAAAGAGAATACAACAGGCACTTCTTTGCAATTATCCCTAATAAGATGATACAAACCTGGGGTGTAGTTTGCATTTGGTGGAAACCCATGTAACGTGCATACTGCTCTGAGAAAGCGGGGTTTTGCATCTGATTCATGACCGGAGTTTGGCACATTACGGCCTGGTTAGGTGTTTGGGCCACGGACATGGATTGATCGACTAACGGTACCCGAGATAGCATTGGGTTGGGCATAGAAGCCAAAGAAGGCGAGCCCATTCCCATACTCATTCGGGAGATGTAGTGTTGGACTCCCGGGAACATCATTGGGCCCATCCCACCTCCCATCCACATTACCTGTAGTTACCAGAAAAATCAGGCTCGACTCTCGAGTTTGAAATAGTAGGGTTGATTGCAGATATCTATTGCGTACTACATGTCTTTTTCACAAAATTACACCGAACTTTAAACTTTTACACCGAACAACCTAAACTTCCAAAACTCACACGTTTTTTTCTTCAAAAATTGATGAAAATGACCTTGACCCTGATCGCAAAAATGGTCCTTTTGATTGTTTTAACTTTAAAGGAGTCTTCTTACATCTACTCAACCGTTTTCTAAATCTAACCAAAATGTTTTTGGTAGCTATTAAGACTTTTTCGAGGTTAGGGTCAAGGGCTTCCTCGTCATTTTGTGTTGAAAAAAGAGCTTTGTGTATTTTTTTTTAAGTTTAGATAGGTGCAAAAGACATATAGTCCGTAACATTATCTGTAATTAACCCTGAATAGTAAGACAATATCTTCTTGAGGCATTAGACACACCTGAAGTTGTAATTGAAGCGACTTCAAGTACTCAATTGCCTCGTCTAGCATTGAAGCTTTATCGGTCTGCAGATCATAGATAATCGCAATTTCAGAAGAAGAAAAAAATCAGACAAAAATTAGGCGGTAATATGAGATAAAACAGGCTTGACTCTCAAGTATTCAATAGATTTTTTCATGTTCGATAAAAGAATAGTCCCCTTTGACCGTTAACGTGCTATTTTTAAGCATCAATACGTAAGAACTAAGAAATGATATGGCCAAAAATCAGACCTTGTTACAATGAGGTATAAGTTCCTGCAAAGCCTTCATCTTTTCATTAATTCTATCTCTCCGTCTCTGCCATAATTAAAGACATAATAAACTCAGTAACGATTAAATGACAAAACTACGGAGTTCTATGAAAGCAAAGGTAGTGTACCCTTTCTGAGAGGTTATGCACTTCGGCAGCACGACTTCTTCTTGCAGACCCGGATCTTCTGGATGACTTGTTCCCAGCAGCTGATTCAAGTTCAGCAGCCTAAAATGATCTCAATATTTTAGTTTAGGGATAATCGCAAATACTTGTGGTGAATTATGCGCATTTTGTAAATATGAACTATTTTTCTTTTTGCAAATGACATCCCCCTACTGTTTTCCATCTGCAAATCCACTAACGGGGTTAATGTTTTTTTTAAAAAGTCGGAAATACCCCTGTCAAAGTGTCTACGTAATAGTTCCAAATTGCAAAACACATAGTGTAAAGGAAAACTGTCATTTCCAACAAAAATGAAGTCATGTGACTAATTTCCGTTAAAGATAATGGATCTGCAGATGGAAAATTGTTGAAGGATATCATTTGCAAAACGCGCATTGTTCAGCGTAAGTTTATGCAATTATCCTTTTAGTTTATGATGCAAATGTACGGGAAAGGGAGAGTATATGACCGTTTATACCTCACTCTGGCTCTCGGATTCCTCAATATCTGTGCCCTTTCTTTTGTATGTCCTCCCAAAACTGCTACCAGATCCACCAGAAGACGAAGTGAGAGTTGGCTCAATCGTCTCTGCTTGGCCTCTCTCGCTCTGACCGATTGTCTTGTGACGACTGTCCTGTCTTGCTGATACACCAGTGACTTGGTTGCTGCCACAGTGGCTCGCACCCACAGCCCTGGCCGATACCCCACAGTCATGGCTGATCCCTCCACAACCTTGGGGGCTCCTAAATCACCACCCTTCATGTTCTTGCTCCTCTGTGTTGAACCCGGAAGCTGAAATCTTGGAGGAGGCATCGAGTTTGTCTGTTGCTGAGCCGGATTGGGCTCTTCGAGTTGCACTTTGTCATTGTGGATTGGAGGAGCCGCTGATGGCAAGTCAGTGAAGAGACTAGAACAAAACTCCTTTTCGAACGAATCTTCAAACGGGTTATGGATCCATGACACAGTCTCATCGTCTTGAATCAAGTTGCTTGAATTCCCATAAGACCCATTACCCCTAACCGGAGCTTGATCATGTTTCAAAGCATGTCTGGGCTGATCTTTCTTTCGATGTGTCTGGCTGTTCAAAACTACTTGCCCGTTTCGCCATAAGAGCTCTACGAGCTCATGGTCTGGTCTGTAATCACAAGACCATCCACAAACCAAATCAACAAAGTTCCATTAATTAAATAAATACAGATTCATGTAATTAATAGAATATTAAGCCTCCTCTAGTTTCTCTCTCCTCAATTAACCGAATTAACCGACAAAATTAACCTCACAACAAGCTTTAGAGAGACAGATAGAGAGAGGACAAACCCCATTGATTTCTTCTGATTGGTGAGAGGAAGATCAGCATCAAAGTTCCAATCAGGAACACAGTGATTCATTGCTGACTATTTCACTGTAAAAACTAAACCACAACAAAGAAAAGACATCAACAGTCAAATAGGGATTAGGGAGACCCACAACAACAAAGCACACAATAATCAAATGATTAACTAATTAACTATACCATCAACTACCTAATAAACTAACAATTAAAAAATTCCCTTACCAATTATGGAGATATCCAAATCCCCAATATGGAAACAAGAAAGAGAGAGAACCCAAAAGCCCCGATTAGATTGCAAGTCCCATTACTTTAATCCCAATTAAAAATCAACCAAATCCCACATCACAACAAGAACAAAGAATAAAGTAAACAACATGTTAAAAGTATTATTAAGTTATAAACTTCAGATACCATCATGATCATGAAACTTAAACATAAACACATGCAAATTGAAATCACTCAAAACCCCTCTTTCTCCAGCAGGACAAAAAAACACAATCAAAATCCAAAACAGAAACTTTCCCATGAAAGAGAAAGTACAGAGCACACAGAAACATTTAAAAAAAACATGCCTGTTTTGATGTTTTCCTGCAAAAGAAAGCCATGGGGATTGAGAAAGAAAGAAGCTTTGGAGACGACCCGGAAATGGAAATGGAAATCGAAATCGAAATTGAAGACAAACAAGACAGACCCACCTGCTGCTTTGGAGCAATTGAGGCTTGAAAATAGCAAAAACTGAGTAAAACTAAAAGCTTTGTGGTTTTTTTTTTAGAGAAAAAGAGAATGGAGAGGTGGGTGTTGTAGCTTTAACTCAGAGAGGAAGGGACAGTGACACCAATGGAGGGCTTGGGCAATGATTGGGTGCTACTGCAGTGTAGGCAAGCTCTGTGCTGAGGGAGACACGTGTCGAGGGTGTGGGGCCAGTGTGGGTTGATTTGAGCCTTGTGGATGGGATTGGGGTGGATCTGAAAATGGAGGATGGTGATGCCACGTGTACAGTCACTGAGATTATTATTACTATAATAATAATAATTTATTGGGCAATGATTAGGGACAGAGTTGTCAGAAGTAGAAAAGTGACATCATATTTACAGGTTGTCTCTCCGACCATGGACCCTGGTCTGTAGTCTTCAAGATAATTTAATCATTTCCCCAATTGTCACATTTTTTGTACATTAGAATTAGAAAGAAAGAAAAAAACTATTTTTAATCATATTTTGATATATAATGGTAGGTTTGTATATCATAGATATTCAAGTTGGCTTCTGAACTTCAAATCAAATGAGACATTTTGCAAGTCGAACTTCGATAATTGGTTTACAATCGGTTAGGTGTAAATCTAATAGCATATGTAGCGTAAGATAAATAGTACAAACAAATGGATGAAAAATGTGTTTTTTAATAGTTTTTAGCTACTTTTTTATTGGCATTGAATCTTTATCGTCTCGCTAAGTTTACTGGCATATTCAATTCTCCTATTTTATGATCATTTCTTCCGTGACTATTTGTTCCCAAATCACCTTAAACTGGATACATCATTGGACAAATCAAGGTATAAAAGATGGCGAAAGCCTAAATTTACATATAGATTTATGAAAGAAATATGTATATGACTTAATCAAACTTTAAGTTGAGAGAAGAGACCATTTTATTTGCCGATTTCTATTATATTTGTATCAAATTAACATGATTTTAATAATGATGTGACATTTTTTATTATTTATTTATTTATTATTTTTAAAATTTAAGAATATAATTATCATTCACATACACACAATACAACCAAAATATAAATTCATGACATTCTTTTATAAATAGCAAATGAATCATACCTCAAAATCTTCTTTTTTTTAATTATCTTTATATAATATGTTAATCGATTACCAATTTTTTTTATTTTTTATTGTGACATACTCCATTTTATAAATAAAAATATTTGAAATTGAAGATTATCCTACATATTATACTCCAACTTAAGTGGACCTGCCCTGTCAATTTTCACAAAGTACCAAATTTACCCTTATATCCCTACAATCGTCAGTTATTGAAATATGTATCAATAGAAAATAAACATGAAAAATCAATTAACAATTGGTATACACAAAATATAAAAGTAAAATAAAGATATGGATGAGGTCGCATTTAATCAAGCTGGCCCATCGCGCCCACAACAGCCGTCCATCGAAGGTCCTTCCTGGCCCACGGACCACTCTCCACATTCTGACCAAGAAAAGTTCCACAAAATTTTCTCAGCAACCAAACAAAACCTAGTGAAAATAATGTGGACCACCTCAAGTATCCGAGTCACATGCATATTTAAATCACAAGCATTCCCAATGTTCTTGCTAAAAGGAGGTTGGGAATTTAATTTGGTTCAAGCATATACTCATTAAAAGCGACATAAATTAATATAAAACGACATATATATACAATTAATTCATGTATATCTGAACATAGTTAACTTTATTGTTAGGTAAAAATATAAAAATTGTAATCATTTCGCTAAATATGTCATGAAATTGTACAGCTAAGGCACTCTGTGTGAATTTATTTCAAAACGACGATTTTACCTTTGAAATTCTTAAAATAATAAGCAAAAAATTTCCACCTCTTATTTTTCTTCTACCAATGTTCTACCAATGTTTGATCATTGCAAAAAAAATGTCATGAACCTTGCCTTATTGTTACACCTTACATGAATTTGTTTCCAAATAATGATTTTACCTTTGTAATTTTAAATTTCCATGTCTCTTTCTTTTTTTCTTCTCTGAACATAAAAAAAAAAAGTAGAAAATTAAGAGACCTTTTTGTCTTTTACCTGTTATTTTTAAAGGGTAGCATCGTCATTTTGGAAGAAGAAAAATTACACAAAGTGCAATATAAAACAAGTTCATGGAACTTTTGTTTTGCAGTTTTTAAAGAAAACGGTTACATCTGTCAACTTATAGAAAGTAAATGTTTCAAGGTATTTTTTTACAATCATCCCTTAAAATTACACGGACCATGTTTGACTTATACGATCTGATTAACATGAAATGAATCCAAAATTTACAACTATGTTACCTGGCTGTATTGGATTAGTAAGGTGAAATTTACAAGTACTCCACTGGGAAGCCGGTGACAGATTTTGTGTTCGATGCCAAGGATCGCAGCTCGTCGACTTCATCGTTTGTGAGTCTCCATCCCAATGCGCCTGCGAACTCCTTGGCCTGGTCGGCATTCTTGGCTCCCGGGATCGGTACTACATTTTCTTGAGCAATTAACCAGTTGAGAACAACCTATGAACATAAAACCAAGATTCAAGAAAAGTTTGTTTGTAAATCACGGGAAATTCCACATAACTACTTTTATGAATTGCTCACAAACACATGACTTTTCACACATAACCATTGTTATGAACTTTAACATAAACAATCATAATCTTTTTTTACGTCACATAACTTGCATAATGTAAGTTACATGTGAGTTTAAATTCTAAAATAGGGATAATTGTAATAAGTACAATGATGTATTTATTTTTTGTAATTTGTAGCCCGCTTTGTTGATAATTACAAAAATAAGTACTTTGAACTTGTCATTTTGAAACAGATTTATACAAAGTGCAACAAAAAGCAAGTTCATGGCATTTTTTTGCAATTAT
>JAYMTN010002818.1:0-10575 GCA_036897425.1 Erodium trifolium | reverse complement strand
AGAAAGGGAAATTAACAAATAACATAAAATAATAATACTGCCCCTAATTTCAGGCCACCTATTTGCATGTTTTCGTGAGCATGGTTAGTAGGCTCTGTAACAAAACGTCTGAAATACCCTTGCAAATAAAAACCGAGTAAACTTTTAAAATTCTGAAAAATAAATTAAAATTAGTGAAATACAGGACTTTATTCTTTTCTTTTTCATCTTTTAATTTAATATTTAACTTTTTCTATGAAGGGCAATTTTGTCATTTTGACAAATTGAACAAAAAATAGGGTAGTGAATTCACATGCTTTTTAGTGTAGGGTCTTGAATATGATGTGAAGTTCCTCTAGAAAATATATAGAATTACCGATTGTAACAGTATATACAGAATTACTGATGGCAACAGTATACAGAATTACCGATTGGGGGAGGTTGAGAAAATGTCCACTTTAACTTGTATTATTGATATTTGCTGTTTCCTGATTCTGCCTGTTCTGGCTCTTACAAAAGCAGCTAATTTCTTAAGTGATTTAAAAAAAATTGAACTCAAAATTTCCATGATTTAAATAAAGAGAATATGTTGTCAGACCCAAAACTGAAACATCATGTATTTTGTCTTGAAGTCCTTTTTTTCACTTACATCTGTGGAGGTTTTCATGAAAAAGTAATCTGCTCATGTTTGGTGCACAAACAGATTACCCTTGATCAATCCCAGCCTTTTCAACAAAATGGTGCTATTGCCTTGCTTCTTGGTGCTTTTTACTTGCTTAGTAAGTATGCTACTCATTGCACCTGGGTCACATCCGAGGCATACTCGTCCCCTTCAATTGTCTTGGCTGCAAGGGGTGCTCATGGCAACAAGATTATCTTTGATGATTACCGGGAGGCATACTTTTGGCTAAGGCAGAATACTCCTCCAGATGCTAAGGTGATGTCATGGTGGGATTATGGGTACCAGATCACTGCCATGGGGAACAGGACTGTCATTGTTGACAATAACACTTGGAACAATACTCACATTGCAACTGTTGGGCGTGCAATGGCCTCATATGAAGATGAGGCATATGAGATCATGAGATCTTTGGATGTGGGTTATGTCTTGGTTGTTTTTGGTGGTGTTACAGGTTATTCTTCTGACGATATCAACAAGTAAGGCTGACTGTATTTATGATTGCAGTTTTTGTTTCTTAATTGTCATGAACTCTGAAGAGATTCTTTTTTTTCTACGCTACTTGCGGAGTTTAGAATGTTAAATCATTTGCTTTCTTTTAAATTGTACTTGTTTTGCGTGTTGGTTCTATTTAAGAAATGTGCACTGCCATCCCAGTTTGCATGAATTGTTGAGCTCTTCTAATTAATTCAGTGAAGCTTACGTTGGTCTTCCCATGTCTAAACTATTGTCTTGCCCATTTTGGGTTGTTGATTGATTTTATAGACTAGCTTGTGCGTGTTTATTATCATGCTTAAATTGCTTTAGGTGCTGTTACTTATCATGCTAGCCATTCACCTTGTACACTTTTGAGCTATATAATATATGCTGCTTTAAGAACTGATTTATAAATGTATTTCCTAAATCGCTAGTCTGGCTATTCGCTTTGTCAAACAGGTGGTCTCAAATTATTGGCAACTTTTGCTACTCTTTTTTGTTTAAATGGTCACTTGAATAAATAAAACTGCAATATTATAACAAATATAATTAGTTTTTTCTATTGGTGGTTCATGCACCATAAATGATTTTGCCTGTATACACTGATTTTTTTTTTTTTTTTAATTTTAGCATACCTATGGTTTAACTGCTACAATGCTGATGTTTCTCTTATCCATATGGAATCAACAATGGTCTTTGAAATAAATCTATCGGTTAATAATCCTTTTGTTTGAGTGAGTGGTTTCTATTTTTTTGCCATTATTTTGGTTTCATCTTATTTACAACTTATTTTCGTATAGGTTTCTGTGGATGGTGAGAATTGGAGGTGGTGTTTTTCCAGTTATCAAGGAATCTGATTATCTTGTTAATGGTGAATATCGTGTTGACAAAGGTGCATCTCCAAAAATGTTGAACTGTCTCATGTAAGTTCCTTTTTATGTAATGTCCATACTAATTTGTGGTATAGTTTTCCATGCACTTTCCTGATTTAAAACATGGGTGTGACATAACCTCACAGTATACTTTCTATTATGAGGTCAGTGTTAGAGTTAACTAGGCCTTACAAACTTTCTGCCCCTGATCAAACTAGTTTTGAATTTCATAGAAGCATATAAATTATTGAACACGTTTCGGTTTTCTTGGTTATTTTGTTGATTAGGTATAAGCTATGTTACTATCGATTTGGAGAGCTGCAAACAGAATATGGCCAGCCTGGAGGGTAAGTTAACATTTCCTCTCTTTTTCGTTGATATCTGTTTTTGGTCTAATGTTATATGTTTGCTTAGGTAATACATGCGTATTTATACTGTACTCCTTCCGTCCCAAGATAAGAGTCGTATGGTACTGAATGGATGTTCCAAAATAAGTGTTTGCTTTCCATTTTGGTTAGTTAACAAAACACGAATTACCAATAATCACATTTTGAGTACCAGGTACATGAGAACATCATGTGGGTAAAGGGTGGAAGTCTAACACTAACGCTTGAATGCTTCAAATGGGACACTTGATTTAGGACGGGAGATATAAAAGAAAGAAAAAGCACATAATTTTGGTGGAAGTACACATGTAGTGATGCTCTTGGAAATAGGACCACGAATGTTGAATGTGCATTTGCTTGGTGTAATTTTGTGCATTCATCAGTGGAAATGCATGTGCATGCAAGTATAGAGTTGCGATTTCATAATATGAGTCTTGTAGCACCCTTAAGTTTATTGATGAGGGAGATGAGACTAATGGGCCTCACACCTTCTGTCGTGGAATTGTCCTTGGCCCTGTAGTTAAAGTTTCGACCTTCCATTCACATTGGTGGTATTAGGCATAGCTTCATGCACGATTGTGAAGTTAGTTGCCTCCCCAATTGTTATCCGGTTATTGCCAGTTGTTTAGACCAGACAATGGAATGTTAGGTAGTGTTGTGATTACGGGCTTGCTTATAATTGCGTAGCATTTAATTGGATGATAATATTTGAATGATGCTCGTGTTTCCTCCATTATGTTTCTGTGATATGATTCGTTAAACTTGTGTCCATGCACATTGCTTCATTTCTCTAATGGCCTATCTGTGATTGCAGGTTCGATCGTGCGAGGGGGGTTGAAATTGGGAATAAAGATATCAAACTGGAACACTTGGAGGAGGCATACACAACGTCTAACTGGATAGTTCGTATTTATAAGGTTAAACCACCAAATAATAGGTGGTGAGAGCCTGTTTTGTTTTTTGCTGGACAGAGAGAAGTAAACATGGTAGATGAACTCTCCAATAGAATGAGGCTTTGAATTTTAGTGGTAGGAAAAAATATGAAGCATGTTTTTGTTTTGTTGCTTACTTAAAGAATGTTGGCTGCAATTGGTTGTGCTGAAAGACAATCCCTAACCTGGTTATATAGTATTAGTTTGATCAGGTATGTTAGCTCATGTTTACATGTGTCACTTCCCTTGAGGACTTGGGTGACAAATTTACGTCACCAGCCAATATGTTGCCTGAAAGTGGTTGCATTAAAAAAAAAACATTACCACTAGTCCCCAAAGCCTCTGTAAGTTCAACCGTAAACAAGCAGTAGTGGGGTGTGTTCGGTTTACATATAATCTTGGGGTAATATCGTTGAGTACCATATAAGTATACATCATTAGCGAAGAACACTCTAACTTACCACTTTATCACCTGCACACGTGAATATCACAAAATTATCGTCATTTGAATTTCTGTTAAAGTAAAGTGGAGTGATATTTTTGTAATTCTAGAAGTAAGTATGAGATCAATGGTTCTAGAAGGGAGGGTATTTTCAGAATTTCAAAAAAATTATCAGAAATTTTAACAATGATAAAATTTGGGTATATACATGTCCCGAATGATAAAGTGATAATTTAGGGTGTTATTTGATAATGACGTATATTTATATGGTGTTTTACGATATTACCCCTATAATCTTTATTAATTAAGCTTGTCCAAATTGTTCTCTCAAAAGTCAAAATACACAACTTCAATTAAAACGACGCCGGTGTGGCGCGGGTGACCTTAAAATCATTATTTTGTTGTGTGGGTGATGGTTTGGGCTGATTTGACAGTTGGCTGTGACTCATGATTCACCCGCGGGTAAAAAATATAAACCCTTGAATCGTCCCTCTATATTCTCTCACTTTTCTAGCCGTTGCGATCTCTAGGTCTTTTTCAATCAACCTCTGCCCTCGTCTACACTTCTCTGACCTTTGCTCTCCCAATCTCCTTCCTTGTTGCTTCTTCTCCCAAGCCTTTCTCAACATTTACTTGAGAGGACTAAAGCTCCAAATCATTCGATGAAGTTGGAGACTGACGAAGAGGTAAAAAAAAATGTTCGAAAACAATTATATATATTTTTTGTAACTTATTATATTGTATGTTGCTACATTTGGTGTATGCAACTAGTTCTAGTTGTTTGCATGATTTTCTATGCTATGTTAGAGTTATTGATGCCTTGTTCCACATTACCCCCAAAATATACTTTATCCTGCATGCTATTTTAAATGATTGATTGCACGTGTCTGTCATTTTTTATCGTATTTGTTAAATAGTTTTATGTTGTGATTCAAACTATCTTTAGATTTTTGCTCTATTTTCAACAGTTTATTGTTTCTGTTTTTATGGTATTTGTGTTGAATAGTGTTCCATTTTGATGATTAAATTTCTCTTTTAGTGTCTCTGACCTATTATGCAGTTTATGCTTTCATGGTTATTGGTTATTGTTAGTATTCTTAATGTTTCTGTTTATACTATGATTGTGTTAGGAAATATACAGGTATTTTTTGAAGTCTAAATTCTGTCTATTTCAGTCTGATTTTATTTGTTTTTGTTTTATGTTAATCTTCTGTTAGACCGGTTCTGCTTTTTAGTGTTGTTTAATGTTTTGTCTATATTTATTTAATGTCTCTTTAATTGTGTCAAATATGTCTTTCGGATGCAATTTTGTTGTTTCACTAAATTGTTTATTTCATTCATTCATTTATGCAGCAAGAGCTGAGTATTAATGTATCTTCCAGTTCAAAAGCACAACAAGGAGTTGGCAGTGCTGTTGTTGAGGAATGTATGACTTCTACACCTAATACCAATACTGGTAGACATACAAGTGTTGTTTGGAAACATTTTACCAGATCTGACTGTGTGGATATGCATGGTAATAAAGTTGCAACTTGTATGCATTGTGGAAAACAATACAAGTATCATGCTAACACAACGGGCACTAGTACATTGTTACAACATGTCAAGAGTTGTAAAAAGCAACCTGCAAAGAAATATCGTACTGTTCAGACTACTTTGCCTTTTAAACCTGTTCAAACTGCGCCGAGATTTGACCAGCAAGCATGTAGGGTTGGGTTAGCAAAAATGATAGCACTTGATGACTTTCCTATTAGCTGTGTGGAGGGTGAATGTTTTAAGGTGTTTATGTCTAGTATATGCCCTCAGTTCTCTATACCTTCTGGTGCTGATCTTTTAGGAGATGTTTCTGAATTGTTTTCTCTTGAAAAACAAAAAGTGAAGTCTCTTTTCGCAACTAATTCACCCAGGATCTCACTCACTATCGATACTTGGACTTCAAGTGAACTGATTTGGTACATGTGTTTGAGAGCTCACTTTATTGATGATAGTTGGACATTGCAAAGAAAGATTATAAATGTTCGTCCTATTGATGGTGATATTGGTAAAACTATTGAGAAGTGTTTGTCTGATTGGGGTATTGATAAATTGATGACTGTAACTGTTGATGATGAATTTGATGATAAATGTTACAACGAAGCAGTAGTGCATTTGACTGAGCAGTTCAATCATTTATCAACCAATATACTTGATGGCAAATACATGCATATGAGATGTATAACAAAGAGTATAAATCTGGTTGTCTCTGATGGTATTAGCGCGCTTGAGCATTCTATTGATAAAATAAGGTCTGCTGTGGGACTCATTAAACCATTTCCAGAGAGACTTGACAAATTTAAAGAGTGCGCTAAATTTGAAGGTATTGAGAGTGAGGCATGCTTGTCGTATGATGAGCCTACTAGGTGGGATGCCACTTATGTAATGCTTAAGTCTGCATGCAAATTAGACAGGGCATTTGTCAGGTATGATGCATGTGATTCTTCTCTCAGATCGGAAATGGAAACTCATATTAGGGAGGGAGATTCTGAGCGTCTTGGTATGCTTTGTGAAGAGGATTGGGTGATAGTCAAGAGGTTTATGATATTTCTTAAACGTTTTTATGCCTTGGCTGTTCGCGTGTCTGGTTCTCCTACTACTACATCAAATTTGTTTATGGAAGAAATCGGTGCTACTGTGTCGTTTTTGAAAGAAAGTCTTTGTAGTGATGATATGGAATTGGTGGAAATGGCATCTGGAGTGAAGGATAAGTTTGATAAGTACTGCGGTGGTGAAGAAATGAATATTATGATCTTTATTGCTGCTGCTTTAGATCCGAGATATAAATTAGACTTTGTTCACTATGTTGTTCGGAGTATGTATCCTTTATCTCTTTCCGAAGAGCTTTGTGCTTCAATTACTAGTGCCTTCAATGAGCTATATGAAGAGTATGTGAGACTTTACTCCCCTGCTTGTGTTGAAACCTCGTCACGAGCAAATACTTCAGCTTGTGATGAAGATCTTTCAATGGTAGGCTATCATGCTGGTCTTTATAAAAGAATGAAAACTTCTCAAGGGTGGCGTGCTAAATCTGAGTTAGAGAGGTATCTGAACGAGGATTCGGGATGTGATAGCGATGAGTTGGATGTTCTGTTGTGGTGGAAAAACAATATGGATCGATATCCAATAGTTGCAAGGATGGCTAAGGATATGTTGGCTATTCCTATTTCCACTGTGTCTTGTGAATCTGCTTTTACAATTGGCGGGCAAGTACTTGATGATTCTAAAAGCTCCTTAGCACCTGAGATATTTGAGCAGTTGGTTTGTACGCGAGATTGGATGAAAGAACCTGCTACTCCAATTACATGGGAGGAGCATTTGAAGGAGATGGAGGCGGAGGAAGGTAAATTTGAGCTTTCTGGTTCTTACATTTTGACTCATTTGGCTTGTTGCTTTTCAAAGTTATTTTCTAATTTGCTTTACGAATTGCAGAGTTATTCGCAGAGATGCACTTATGAGGCTGCTGTCTTCCTTGTTGCCTTCGTTGTTGCTGTTTTGGTTTAAATAGCTCGCTGTAGCTCTTTTGGTTGCTGAATTTTACTTGCTGATGGAATGTAGAAAGATGGTGGTGATTCATACAACTCTGGTTTCCATTTCCAGTTGCATGACCAGTGTCTTTCCAACTTTTGCTACTTTGACCCATATGTTGATCAATGTCTCGTGTCTGATCACAAGGGTGTTCCCGTCTTTTGTCCTAATCGAATTCCATATATCAGTATAGTACTGTTTTCTTTTGTTTCTGATTTCAATCTGGTTTAGACAAGTAAATAATCCGATCTATCTTGTCTCTCTCAGATTTATGCTTTGGTTTCGAAGCTAGGCTAAATCTGGACCATACAGGTATAAGTGAGCGGGAGATTTCCGACGAGCTTACTAACAGAATTTGTGTATCACTCCTTAAGTTACAAGAGGCTTCTCTACTTTGAACCTTAACTTGTACATCTGTGTGTTTACCTGTTAGAGCGACTCCAATCATGGTGTGTTTTAATGAGATGATATCCATTGATTTCTCGAGACATGCTTGAAGAGTTAATATTGGAAATGAATCAGAAATCAGAAATATTTTTCTCTATTCATATCCTGTATGTAC
Source organism: Erodium trifolium (assembly GCA_036897425.1). Lineage (NCBI taxonomy): Eukaryota > Viridiplantae > Streptophyta > Magnoliopsida > Geraniales > Geraniaceae > Erodium > Erodium trifolium. Next base: position 2,685 of record JAYMTN010002818.1, on the reverse strand, counting down.
AAAGATTGGCCTAAGTATAGACACAAGCATCTAACTCATTCAGTAGCCATAAACAAGGGACTGTAAGGGTCTATGTTCTTGTGTCATAGAAACTACAGATTGTGAGCAATTGCTGCTACAGCTAGCTATGGAGTTGAGCAAAGCAGTCTCAAGATCTCTGCTCAAACCCCGCTGAAGGAGGGCTCGGACATACTCGAAGAACACCGAATCACAGGGCAATACGATAGGCCCTTCACTCGACAGTCCAAACTCTTCCTCAGACATCCTCAGGTAAGCCATTGGCATCACAAACCGCTTCTGGTCACATGTGTAGATTACAAAATGGCCTTTCTCGGTCACTGGTAATTTTGATGTGCTCTCATCGTTCTCTGCATAACTTGTTCTCGGAAAGGTGATCCTTTTCCTCCCCATGGCAGCCATCTTCTGCCATTTTCTTGCCAGTTTGACGAGTTTCTTTGCGCTGATCATCTTGTCTTTTGGGAGAGATGAGGAGTTCTTTGACAAGAAACTGATATGGTTGGTTTGTGTTGAGTGAGAAGAAATGAGCATAGTTGGTTTACTTATATAATTGTATTGGACAAGTTTGAGCCACTCCATCTCTTTGTGATTTTTAGTACAGAACCATGTGATCGGTTGTATGAAAAATTGATGGCACATGTATAATTGTGTCGCATACCTGTCTGGTGGTACAAGGATGCACTAGGTCCAACCAGATAGACGAAAAACGTTGGCAAGTTTTGTGGTTCACAGAGTCTGATGTGAAGATCCAGCGGATTTTGCTTCAGCTGGTGAAGATAAGGAAACATGAACACTTGCTAAAACCATCCTTCACATGGTTGTGTTCCCCATTAGTATTAGTATAGGGACTTAAGTTATAGCAAGGTCAAGTGATTTGGAGTGAGAGTTCCATTATGTTATGTAGGGGATGCTTGACTTGAGGATGGACCATACCTAGATTTTACATCTACCCATTTCATTGCTGTCTAATGGTTTGACGGCGAAATGGGTCGATATGGGTGGCTTAGATGCTGAAGATTCTTATGGATTGAAATCAAATGTTTTTGACCATTTTACCTGAGGCAATGAGCTCTAGGATAGTTGCTAACTTTCGCCTGCATTAGACTATGACTATTTTGCATTTGTACAGAACCCTGCTATTTTACGGATTTACATCCAAATTATACGCGATTCCTCACTTAATGACAACCTCACTTTGTAGGATGTTATCTATAATCCAGATTGTGTTACCAATCAATAAGGAAGATGCAACACCATGCTTCAGAATGAAGAATGAGAATAGCTGATGAACTCTTGCAGATAGTGAACAACAGTTACTAGCTATGGAGTTGAGCAAAGCAGCCTCAAGATCTCTGCCCAAACCTCGTCGGATGAGAGACAGAACGTACTCGAACAACACTGAATCACAAGGCAGCACAATTGGCCCTTCATTTGAATGTCCAAACTCCTCTTCGGACATCCTCAAAAGTTGTCGGAAGATGTTGCTGTTCAGACAAGCTATTGGCATCACAAACCGCTTCTCGTCACTCGTGTAGATAACAAAATGGCCTTTCTCAGATGATGTTGATGATGTGGTTGTGGTGCCGTTTTGTCCATGTTTGGTTCTCGGGAAAGTGATTCTTTTCCTCCCCAAGGCTGCTAATTTCTGCCACTTTCTTGCCATCTTGATGAGCTTTTTGGCACTAACCATGTTTGGAGGGAGCTAATCAATAGATGTGGAGTTGAGAGAGAGTCTGAGAAGGTTGTTTTTATTTGTGTGTTGAGTTATGATAAATGAGCATTGCTGGTTACATATATATAAAGGTATGTGCATTGGGCATGTTTTGAGCCACATAATATGTTATTAGGTGTTAGATTTTCTTGATGCAGAAGCATGTGATGAGTTTCTATGAGAAGTGAGGTCTGGTCTGGTGGTACAATGACATTGTAGGTCCAACCATTTATATCATAACCATATCTTGTCTATAACCTCGTAAACATGTGATCATAACAGGACTAGAATTCTACCAATGAGTCATATTCAACCACAAACCCCTCAACCAAACTATATATTACATCATATTGTGGATAATTAAAACGTTAATCATATTGATTTTGATTATTATATTTCAACAATTATATATATGACAGGTACTTAATCAATTTTATATGTATAAGATCATACAGACATGAGGCCGACACGTTTAGTGGTTCACAGCAGTTGGCACAAATGGTAACGTGAAGGGCTCATATATTTGGTTTGGACATGCTTAGTCCTTGGGCCAATCAGTAGACAAAAAACAAGGAAAAACATAAGCAAACATGACAACTTGCTAAACAATCCTTCTTGCGGTTGTACTTCCCAAATGATACTGAAAGAAATGATACACACTATTGCTTCTTCAATCTTCAATGAGATCAAAATTACAACTTCCAAGTATTCATTATACTTATTTTTTTATGATAGATGATGTTTTTATGAATCTTTTCATCCCAAGATGGGAGAAAAAGAGAGGACTGTCCTAAAGCTATCCCAAATAACTTTCAAAGAGACTCTACCACAAAGTGGTAAGAGAATCCCCTTGCAAAAGACGAGAAACAACTAGGAAAGGAAACAACAGCCTAATACAAAAGACTACAAAAAGAATCTTCACGAAGAGGCCGCAGTCTCAGTCTTCAGCATAGTCC
>JAYMTN010002817.1:0-10575 GCA_036897425.1 Erodium trifolium | reverse complement strand
GCGTTTTGCCATCCCTAGTAGGAAGTGCCATTGAAGATTAAAACATAGGTTTCTAGGGGAAGTTAATGGTATGGCTATTGAATATAACCTGATGTAATCTCCAATTCATTATGATAAAGTACTTAGGAGTTTCAGTGCTAGCGTATCTATTCATAGAAGAAGGCTAAGGGCAGTATACATACCTGCTTTAAAGTTGCATTAAGAATCCCTAGGAATGAACATAAAATGCCAATACTACTTCCATTTTGCTTAGAGTTTTGGTCTAAATATGCATCGAAGAACCAACAATGAACCAGACAAATCTTCTTTCAGACTAATGGTTTGTTCTTATTCAAATTTGGATGGAAAAATCAAATTACAAAAAGCACCATGAAAATAGAACATTTTTCTACAATGCTTTGTGATATGCACAATAACATAAGTAAAAACCTTAACCAGAAATGGAACTTTATGCTGCAGTGTATTAGCTTGGGCAGGGGAAAAATATAAACTACATAGAATGCTAAATGCCTCCTTACAAATCCTAAAAATTCTGAAAAAATTATTTTCTAATGCTTCATTTAGAAGTCAATATTAATTCTTCAAGTTTCTTCTGAAAGTTCTATCTGTTAGCTATACGATCGGCTATGTTATACGGCACCAAATGTCAGGTTCCAGAAAGGATGCAAATCCATAAGATGGGGGTAGCTGGCATAACAATAAACATGCGTAGGTGGATTTGTGGTAATACTAGGAAACAAAGTATTAGGAATGAGGTTATCAAAGCGAGGGTTGGGGTAGCCTCTGTCTGGAGAAGATAACTTGAGAGCTCTTGGGTTTGCGGAGAAGATAAGTTTGGATATAATGAAGTTGTATTTACTTATATAGTTCACTATCTTTACTATTTTGACTGAGAATCATACTGATATGTCAAAACAAATAAACGAACTACTAATTGAAAGAAAAAAAATAAATAAACAGAACAAAGAGTAGCATAAACCAGTCCCTAACTTCAGATAGTTCAAAAACTGCACAGGGGGGATGCTCAGAGACTCGGGCAAACTTAAATGTTAAGTCTTTTCACTATTTTTGTATATTTTCACAATCATCACAAATTAAACAAAAGAACCAAAAGAGCTGATAACCAAAAGCAATTAAAATGAAAACAGCTATAATTTGATTATTGACGATTGGGCTATGGTAATTTATATGATCATGAGCTTCTATTAGTATATTTCGAAAATGATGATGCTTTATGATTAAATAAGGTTTCTAAAAGTGTGCCCCACTTCATTGAAGCTAAGACCTCAATTTGTGCCTCAACAACACTTGGACCCTAGTCATATGATTAAATATGTTTTCCATAAGTGTGCCCCACTTCATTGAAGCTAAGACCTCAACTTGTGTCTCAACACTTGGACCCTAGGCATTGAATACTCCTCTTGCCTTTTAAAACACAGAAGAACAAACTTGTACAAGACTCTAACAGCTACCTTCATTTTCTTTCATTTTTTTATCAGCGAGGTTTGTATTGAAAAACGAATTTTGTCTATCAGTTATAACAAATACACTTTCCTTACTCTTTTTTTGTGGCAAAAGAAAGAGCAAGCCAAAAAAAGAGTTATTAGGAATCAAGTGGACTTGAGATGTACAACATACTTGCATTTATATTAGAAACCAAGAAGAAAACCATAATTACTCACTGATTTCTAAAACAGCACCAGTGCCAAAATATATACAATGAATGCAAGTTGTTGAACATCCTCCAAACTCAAGTTAGAGACAAATCAAAATTAGTAGGATCTTAAAAATGCTTGAACTCAACATCCAACAAGTAAATACTAAATCCATTTCCATTTGGATTATCAACAAATCTACACAATCCAATGCTTAAACCAAATTCTAGATCCAGAATCAGTGTAAGCAAAGAGTGAACACATTCCCAGAATCAACAACCATTATCAAAACAAAACCGATGCAAAACAAATACACAAGTAACCGAATCGAAGAAAAAGTAGACATGCAGAAATGGAGCATCTGACCTCAAACGGGGTGACGATAACGAGAGCCTCGAGAACCCCAGCGGCGAATCCGGAGAAAAGGCGGTCCCAATGGGTAAGCTTACCGGATTGAGAGTCCTTGAGGCCGGACTGGAAGAGCGCGTTGGAGCCCATGCGGAGCGCGTACTTAAGAGTGAGGTGAGTGGCGAATGGGGTCAGCCCCTTCCAGAGGGCCCGAACCCCTTCGGTGCGGGTAACGGTGGAGCCGCAGTGGACGATTCCCTTGTAGGCTCCGGTGCGATCCAGCTGCAACCTGGTCTTGATGACGTCGATCGGCTGCAGGCACGTGGCCTCCACGACCCCGCCCAGCGACCCCGACACTGCCTTCATGTACGGAGGAATCGTTTTCGAGTCGGAGACGGTCCCTTCGGCCATGGAAAATTAGGGTTCAGGGCAAGGAGAGAGTAGAGAGTAGAGGGAAGAAGGTGAAGAGTTGTGTCGTGGCTCTCTGCTCTCTCCTCCCCTCGTCTGCTCTGTTTCTTCTGGAGACGCGAAGCTCGGCGTCAGCAGAGAAATCACGGAGGTGGAGATATGTCGGACGGAATTGGCAACTGAATTTCAAATTTCAACTTTGATGATATGTTTCTCTCGAGAACGAATAGTAGTGGTGAATGGCTGTGAAATGGGATTCGGACACGTTTTGTTTATGCGTTGGTTTGTTTTAAGCATGCTTTTAGAGAAATGGGCCGCTTATAGCCCAATATCTTATGGGCCGCGGTCCAAACCGTTTGGGACCTGTATACTTTGTATCATAAAAGGGAAGAAATGACTCGTGTCGTGTGACTGTAGTGACAGAATGAATACAGTAACAAGGTTTTAGACACGTTAGTATCCAAAGACCTCCGTTGCTCGTATCTTGACACTTACACACCCAAATTTATCTATATAAGGATAAGTATCACGCAAAAGCATCAACTGCGAATTGAAGAGGATAAAAAATGGCGTCGGGACAGCAAAGGTCGAGAGGTGTCAGAGAGCAGCAAAAGACGGGCGGTGGTGGGGAGCAAATAAGTGAGGGGCAGCTGGGGAAGGAGCAGGGACTCGGAGGCGGTGCGAAGCTTGGCGGTGGTGATGCGGGTAATATCAGCGGTTTGATGGCGGGGAGCGGTGGAATGGGACCCATGAGCGGCAGCGGAGGGCCCGCCGGGGGTGGAAGCAATCTGGGTTCCGTCGGCGGCCACGGAGGCGGCGCTGGGCTCAGTGGGTTGGGTGAAGGCGCTGGTTGGGATGTTACTATGGGCCCCAGGCCCGAGAAACGTGCCGAAACTAAAGGCGACCGTGACTTCGAGAAGTAGTGTGTGATAATACGAGTTGATTAGTGATATTAATCAGTTGTTGCACTTTCACCGTTTCACTTGTATTTCATCTTCTTCTATATAATAATAAGGAATAGAATATGGTCCACAAAGTCAACTACTGTCACCGCACCAAGTCGCCCCATAAATAAAGCAATTAAAAACAGATTTCTCCAGGAATTGAAAACGCAGATTTTTCAGTCGTATTTGATGACTTCAACCACGAACAAAAATCCAAGGAAAGTCTAAAAACACCCCTTGTATGTTAAATTCTTAAGTTATCACGGTCCGTTGATTTTGTTGTGGTAAATCCCATGGAACTTTTGGAAGTTATTCAATGGAATTTTCGAAGAACATTTGGAAGTCATCAAGTTTCTGATGTTTGTTTTAAGCATGCTTTTAGAGAAATGGGCCGCTTATAGCCCAATCTCTTATGGGCCGCGGTCCAAACCGTTGGGACCTGTATACTATGTGTAATCTGATGGTAGTGACCAATACACATTGATTGACAGGATTTTAAAATACAAATTGATTACGAGGGCGACAAAGATTCCAACTCAAGCCTCGGTAACTCTGACATGGAATCTCTGTGAATCAACGTGGAAAAGATCATATACGTTATCTTGGTATATACGTAGATGATACCCAGCAAATCTCATCCTCGGATACTCATTGACAAAATCAATGCACTACTTAATGCTATTGCTAAATTGTAATGCTTGCACTTGTATTTTCTCTCCAACCTTTTCCTCCAATAAAGCATATATAGCCTACATCAACTGCTATATATATGATCCAAAGAAGCACAAGATTAATCAGATTCAAATTCAATATAAAGAAAGAAAGATGCAGCTTCTTTTTCGGGCCTTATTCCTCTTCACCGTCGTTGTGACGAGCTTGTTAAGTAACTCGGAAGCTGATTCGTGCCAGCCGAGCGGGAAGCTGAAAGGGAAAAAGCCTCCCCCGGGGCAGTGCAACCAAGAGCACGACTCGGATTGCTGCCAAGCTGGTAAGCTTTACACGACATACAAGTGCTCGCCGCCGGTGTCGGGCCACACCAAGGCCACCATGACCATAAACAGCTTCGCGGAGAATGGCGACGGCGGAGGGCCCTCGGAATGCGACAATCATTACCACAGTGATAGCGAGCTTGTGGTGGCGCTGTCGACGGGATGGTACAACCACGGGAGCCGCTGCCATAAGTTTATAAAAGTGCATGGAAATGGAAAGAGCGTCAAGGCCAAGGTGGTGGACGAATGTGATTCGACAGCCGGGTGTGATGCTGACCATGATTATCAGCCTCCGTGCCCCCATAATATCGTGGACGCCTCGCCGGCTGTTTGGTCTGCTCTCGGAGTGGACGGTAACCAGGGTGAATTGGATATATATTGGTCCGATGCTTGATCACTTAAACCCTAAACCAAATAACGTACACATGCCATATATATATATATATATATATATATGGCTTTACTTCCTAAGTTTGCAATAATTGTCGTACGTCATTGCTATTAATAAAGGGTTATAATATATCCCTGTCAAAAAAGAGGGACCATTATCTATTGAAATCAGTTTGTATGGATATGGGAACTTACATGGACCCGATTGGATTTTCATGCTGATATAAAACTTTCCATTTCTGGAAATGAATGTCTCTCGTTGAAATTGTGTTTCCTTTAATGTACGTGAGTTTATGTTATAACAGAGGAGGGATTAAACCGAATCTTTGCCTAACAACCTTGGAGGGGAAGTGATGTTCCACCAATTCAGGATACCAAGTTAGATTTGTCAAGACCAACTGTAAGAAATATTTGAGCTTGCAGATGGCAATTAGTGCTTTCTTGTATTTTGTACAACTACATTAAGGGGTCCCACTACATTAATATTGGGAGTTGAGTCATATATAGGAAAGAGTTAGAAACGTGCACAAAAATACAGACAACGGAACAAAAGGTCATGAAGAGAATTATAATATGTGCTCATTAAATTTTAACTCATTCAAGATTGGTGAAGAAAATCCGAATTGCGGAGACAAAACTTTAGACTATAGAAGATACATTTTCTTCGTTATTCTCAAGAAATCGAATCTGTGGCACTAGAGAATACAGAGGGAACAACGTCTATGCTGCTTGTTGGCCATAGTGAATTGTTGTCCTTTATGATTGTTACGCTCATGGGCTTCAGGGTAAATCTATTCGACCATAGTACTATAAAGAAGTGTTTTTTTTACACCTAATTCATTATCGTATAATTAAGTCAAAATATCATTTCAATATTCTTAATTAGACGTGATTTTCATTTACGGTACCTTAACTATTAAATTCGTCTGAGAGGTACCTTAACTTTAAAAGCATAAAAGTTCCAAAATATGTCTTACTAACAATCACAATTTTCAAATCATGTCATTGGTTTTCAAAAAAAAATTATTTATTTTATAAAAATTAATTTTTATTTAGGAACTTTCATAAATTCATTAAAACATTCAGGGAAAGGATCAGTTTAGTACCTTTAACTCGACACTTTCAACACTTAAAGTACCCTAACCAAAATTTATGATTAAAAGATACCCTAACTTTAACAAAATATCACAATACTATTTTCCGTCCATTTTTGGATAGAATGGTTATGTAGTTGTCTTTTGTACAACTACATATAGGAAAAAGTTAAACATGCACAAAGTACTAGCAACCGAACAAAATATAATGAAGAGAATAATAATATATGCTTATTCAATTTTAACTCATTGTAGAAACCAAGATTGGTGAAGAAGAAGAAAGATCCATATTGCGGAGACAAAAATTTAGATTACAAAAGAGACATTTTCTTTGTTATTCCCAAGAAATCAAATATGTGACACTGGAGAATAAAGAGGGGACAAGATCTATGCTGCTCGCTGATCATGTTGAATTGTTGTCCTTAATGATTGTTAGGCTCATGGGCTTAAGGGTTAGTTCTATTTGATATAACCATAGTACTATAACTAAGTGTTTTTACACAGAATTTATTATTGTATCATTAAAACAAAACTCCGGTACATCAACTGTTCATAACATGGTATCATAAGCGGGTTGAATTGGGTATATGTTAGTGGGTCTCTCTGTGCCTAACTATTACGAACTATGGCACTTGTGCAAAATTTAAGTAATATTATAATCCGCATGTAGAAGAGACAAGACCCACGATATGCAAGGGAGGTGTTTGATAATGTCTGAGTAATAGATATGCCCGCAAACTAATGCACCTGAGTGAGTGCCAAGCGATCCCGAAATTGTAGGAAGCGAGTCAGGTGTAATGGTTTGGTGAGAACATCAGCAACCTGATCGTTAGTAGGAACATGATGTATAGATACTTGACCTGCCGACACTTGCTCCCTGACAAAGTGATAATCCAGCTCGATGTGTTTCATGCGAGCATGGAATACTGGGTTGGAGCATAGATATGTGGCTCCAATGTTGTCACATAAGAGCCTAGGAACCTGTGGAGGAACACCAAGCTCATGAAATAAAGAGCGAAGCCAAATGAGTTCTGACATTGCATTGCCAACAGCTTTATATTCACTTTCAGTAGACGACCTAGCAATAGTGGATTGCTTCTTAGACATCCATGATATCAGCACCGAGCCAAGGAATATAGCATAACCACCTGTAGATCTCCTATCATCGATATCCCCTCCCCAGTCACTGTCAGTGTAGCAACTGAGTTGTAAGTTATTGTCTCTCGGGAAGTGCAGTCCTAAGTCACACGAACCTTTCAGGTAACGCAGGAGTCGTTTCAGGGCTTTCCAGTGTACATCTGTGGGATTGTGCATAAACTGGCATAGTTTGTTAACAGCAAAGGAGATGTCCGGTCTTGTGAGAGACAAGTATTGTAGGCTTCCAACAAGTTGTCGATACCTAGTGGCTTCCGAGGGGAGAGTATCACCTGAATGCTTTGATAGCGGTCCGACAGTCATAGGAGTGGAGCACGGATTGGCCTGATGGAGCCCGTGGGATGTGAGGAGGTCGGAGATGTACCTGCGCTGATGTAGAACCGCACCAGAGTCCGAATGTTTGAATTCCAACCCCAAGAAGTAACTAAGTGCACCAAGGTCCTTGACCGGGAATTCCTTTTGGAGAAGCTTAATGACTGCAGAGATGTGCTCAGAAGATGACCCTGTTATTACTATATCATCGACATAGATCAATATGTATGTAGCAGCTGCCGAAGTAGTGCTCCGATGAATGAGTAAGCTCGGGTCAGCTATAGATGAGTGGAAACCGATTGAGTGTAGGAACCGTGTCAGCCGTGAATACCAGGCACGAGGCGCTTGTTTGAGGCCATATAAGGATCGGTGTAGCTTGCACACATGCTGCGGGCGAGTTTTATCAACAAATCCCCGAGGTTGAGCCATGTATATATCCTCCTGTAGAGTTCCATGGAGAAATGCATTGGAGACATCCAACTGTCGAATAGGCCATTGATGCTTGGTGGCAAGAGCCAGCAGTACACGTATTGTCGTGGCCTTAACAACTGGACTAAATGTCTCATGATAATCTAGACCCTGCTGTTGTGTAAATCCCCTAGCAACCAAGCGTGCCTTATATCGTTCAATGGATCCGTCAGGCCTGCGTTTTATCCTGAAAAGCCACTTATTATCAACCAGGTTAGCAGTTTCAGGTTTAGGAACAAGTGACCAAGTAGAATTATCATGTAATGCCTGAATTTCCTCACTCATAGCCTTATTCCATACACTGTACTTACTGGCCTTAACAAATGTGTTTGGTTCATGATATCTATAATCTATAGACTTATGGGTTTGAAGGGCAGTAAAGACTTGAGGTGGTCTTCGTTTGTGAGGAGGACGGAGGACCATAGAATGGGTCCTGGTTGGTTCGGCTGCAGGGGTAGGCTCGGCAGGTATGGTTGCTAGTGGGGTGGGGGGTTGGGAGTCACTCGGCAAGGTGGTGAGGGCTAAGGATAGGTCTTGAGGCTCTGGTAGGGAAGTTTGTTGAGGTATCGAAGTGGAGGGAGGAATGGGGGCCGGTGATGGTGTAGGAGAGGTGAAAGATGGCATACCTGTAGACGCCGGCGGAGCACATGGAGCCTGTATGATAACCGGTGTAGATGAACCCGTGGAGGAGTTTGTATGAGCTGTCGAGTACGGAAAAGAGCTTTCATTAAACACTACATGATTGGCTGTGTAAATACGAGAGGATACCGGATCAAAGCAGTAGAACCCATCATGTTGAGCAGCACGACCAAGGTAGACACAAGGAGTTGAGCGAAAATCAAATTTATGCTTGTTGTAAGGTCGAAGATATGGGTAAACCGCACACCCAAACGGTCTAGACTCCACATATTTAGGAGGAGAGTTGAAAAGGAGGAAATGTGGAGACTTGTTCTTGAGGATGGGTGACGGTAGAGCATTGATTGAAGTTACAGCAGACACAAACGCATGAGCCCAAAAACGGAGTGGAAGTTTCGCATGTGCTAATAGAGTCAAACCAGTATCCACAACATGACGAATTTTTCTTTCTGCAAGGCCATTTTGAGTGTGGGAGTGAGGACAAGATATGCGATGTTGAAGACCCTGAATGCGAAAATAATTGTTGAGTTTCCGGAATTCCCCTCCCCAATCTGATTGGAAAGCCAAAATGTTTGTGTTGAACTGTCTTTTGACCATAGCTTCGAAGTCATGAAAAACAGAGAGGACATCACTTTTAAATTTAATACAGAAAATCCAGGTGTATCGAGTGAAATCATCAATGAACAATACAAAATAATTGAAACCATTAATTGAGGTTACGGGGGACGCACCCCAAACATCAGAGTGCACAATTTGAAATGGTTTGGAACTATGATGTAGAACACTGGGAGATGGTGACCTAGATAACTTTCCTAGTTGACACGCTTCACAAAAACAAAATGACGACTGAGATGAAGAACCTGACACTACTAACTTATTGTCTTGAATAATGCGGGAGGTTGTGCGAGCCGAAGGGTGACCCAAACGAGCATGCCATTGAGATAGGGTTGGTGTGACAGCCATACAGGTACTCGGGGACATACTAGCCGGAAACGCATACAGATCCCCTTTACTCCGGCCGTGCAACAGAATGGCCTTGGTTACCTGATCCTTAACAACAAAGTGATCAGGCCAAAATTCAAAAAAACAATGATTGTCAGATGTAAACTTACGTACAGAGAGCAAGGATTTTTGAATATTGGGAACATGAAGTATATTTCGGAGATGGAAGTTATGGCCAGTAAGTGAAGTGCGGAGTAAAGCGTTACCTGAGTGATGAATAGGCAATGACTGACCATTCCCTACAGTCACTTGCTCATTTCCCGTATACGGCACTGCCTGTTGGAGTTGAGTCGGGTCAGCGGTCATGTGGTGAGACGCTGCAGAATCCGGATACCACATTGTAGGTGTGGATGGGAACGCCATGTACGAAGGCTGCTGGTACTGGTAAGGAGGCTGCTGGTTCCCGTGAGCCATGTGTGCCTGAGGAGCAGGTGACTGCTGGTATCGACGACGACATTTGTCCGCAGTGTGATTGCGATATCCACAGATTTGACACTGTACTGAGAACCTACGACCACAGCCATTGTTTTGAGCACCATTAGAGTTACCTCCACGATATCTACCACTCCGAGGCTGATCCCCATAAGACGGAGAGCCGGAGGATCGAGTCTGCGGCGGAGAATGTTGCCTTACATTAGCAGTGTTCGCCAAGGGAGCTTCAAATGAACTTCGAAGCAGAATCTCATGTGCAAGTAGTTGCCCATGGAGTTCATGAAATGTGACCGGTTCCGTCCGCTGGTTTATAGCAGATATGATGCCATGGTATTCGTTCCCAATGTTGCGGTAGATGATGGCATTGAATTCAGCATCCGAGATTTGACGTCCCGCTGCACCAAGTTCATCTGCAAGGGCTTTTGCTTGTTGCAGGTAATCTGTAACCGACAAATCATTTCGTCGTAGTGATTGCAGTTCAATATGGAGTTGAAGTTGTCTGTTCTGAGACACAGACCCATAAGCACTTGCTAGTGCATGCCACGCCTCAAAGGCATTAGTTTTGCCAATAATATGCGGAAACGCAGATTCAGTGAGAGAGGATATAATCCATGATAAAAGGAGTTGATCACGTTGATGCCAAGCATCATAGCCAGGATTCGGTACCTGGACAGTGGCATCAGCGGCAGATGGAATGGTTGGAGGCGGGCACCGATCCGAGCCAGAAACAAGGCCATCCAAT
>JAYMTN010002816.1:0-10576 GCA_036897425.1 Erodium trifolium | reverse complement strand
CAATTATATACTTAAAAAGCAGGAGAGAGAGTGTGGGCAAGGAATCTTCAGAACAAACAGTTCATATTTGTTTCCTGACACCGAGACTGTACCTCACAACTAACACATTGTGTTCACAATCTGTTATGATTGTCTCCCCCCTCTCCAAATTAAAAAAAAAAAAAAAAAAACTTTCCATCATTCATCTCCTAATCTCTTATCATTTGTCAAATTTCAAAATAAAATAAAATTCATGTTTTTTAATAGAAAGTTTGGAATATTACTAAAGGCTCAAATCATATTTCAACACCATCAAAAACGAATCATGAATTCTAACTATAAACCAATTATATGCGCTTCAATTTTGAGCGTGTCTGGCTAGAGTATGGGAGCTTTATTCGCCGTTCTCTTAACAAATTTCAGACTAACTCCGAGCAGCCCTCCCGCTCCCAACCCCGGCCTAAGTACAACCCCATCGACAATATGCTTTCACATTAAGGTTAAACTTGGATTAGTAACACTTTTTATTGGATTCGGCAAAAACGATAACATGGGTATAAAATTTACCTTTCAAGCATAAGAGAGTAGCTAGTATCATACATGTTTCTGATAAGACAAGGAGCAAGCACAACAACATGAACATTACTACAAATGTAGCTTAAAGAGAGGCATCAAGAGACCAATTACAAGACATTGATAACATTGTGAAGGAGAAGAGTATGTGAATGCATGAAAGTAGCAATTGAGTAGCAATGAAGTGAATGAAGAAGAAGGAGCAGAGAGAGAGATAGAGAGAGTCCAGAATTGGCATATTGTCCCACAGGTTCCTTGAACTTCCAAGGCCTTGAGTGCAAGGAACAAAGGCAGTTCAAGAAAGCTGTGGAAAAGTATGACAGGACTCAAAACCATGAACCAGAGGCTTCCAATGAATTGGGAAAGCTTAATTGGAAAGAGACAGAGGAGGAGAGAGAGGACCACTCTTACTCTCACCTCTACCATATCAATTCCAATATGAAATGAAATGGGTCATATATATACATATATACAAGGAAGAGAAAGTACAGTAATAACAGAAAATATATACCACTCTTTCTTTGTGACTCAAGGGTAGATTTGCAACAGAAGATGGACAAGGCTGAGTCTGAGAGGGGACAATTTGGGAAATTTCTACATTACCTTAACTAACAAGAAAGTATAAACTATTTCCACTAAATTCTAAGAACAACCCATATCCCATCACATGTCCTAGCATAGCAATCATCTTCAAATTAATTAATTTAAAAATAAATAATTAGACCATACAGTATAGTAGTTTTTTTTTTTAATAATAGTAGTAGCTATTATATTAAAATAAGATAAAATTTTGACTCAAAGTGAAGATAACCTAAAAGTAATAAACCAGATATAAGAATAGAAAGCTGAATTGAAATGTCTGAATATCGTGAGACTGGAAAAAAGGACTAAAAAATGCTTATAGACCGAGATGCTCCAGGTGGATGTCGGGAGAGGGATGATAGGATAGCGGCCGAAAACGGTACAGTTACTCCAAACGGTGAACTAGGAAAAAAACAAACCCATTTTTGGAGGGTTGGCGTCGAGACGGACTAAGTATTCAGCTGCTACGCTCAAAAATTATTATTAAATATGAGTTTTTTGAATATCTTTTCAAAATTGGACCATTGGGAATCTATCGATCGAATTTTTGAAAACTTGGTGTCATGTGTCACGATACGATTGACTGAGGCGGATCGAAAAACGGAGGCTTCGAGACCGCCTATCAGAGGTATTACTGTAGATGCTGTTATGGACGGAGAGTGGGGGTTAGTGAAACGTGTATGTATGGTCCCCAAGTGTTGATGCTCCTGCTCTGGCTGCCTGAGCCTCACATGTTTGGTTTTATGCTGCTACGCTCAACTGCTGCACAAAAAATGTGGTTCTTCTTTAAACACCGAAATCAATCACATAATGACAAGTGGTCAAGCTCCAAAAATATCCTATAAACTCGGTTGGCCATTCTGGTTTCAATCAAGTGTACATGTACCAATTTCATGATTCTGGGACACAGTGCTTAAAATCGCCTGGAAATAAAAGATATCATGTCTGTGACAAAACTAAAAAGTTCATTTCACTTAAACCTTGCTCGTTCCGTCTGTTTGTTCGGCTAAGTAATTACAGTAAAAGGAAATTACATCACTAACTTTGAAAAATGTATCTTTAGATGTATTGAGAAATAAAAATATAATCGAGTGCTAGAACAGTTAGTGTAATCACCTACGGAAGCAATGTATATGTATAGCTCTACTTGTCTCCTCCACCGAACATGCCCATCATGTCTTTCGAAGAACCCATTTGCTTCATCAAATTTTGCAAACCACCCATGCCACCAAACTGCTTCAGCATCTGTGGAGGTAACACTTTGCTCATGTTCTGAGCATTCATGTTACCCTTTTTAGGCATCTTCAGCCCTTTCATCTTGCTACAGATCTTTGCAAGCCGCTTGTACTCTTCAAACATCTCCATAACTTCTCTTAACAGGCGACCGGACCCCCTTGCTATCCGCATTATGCGTGACTCGTTTATGAACTTTGGGTTTGAACTGTCCAATTCTGTGTAGTGTCATGTTAGAAGTCAATAGTTGGAATCAGAAACTTATTTAAAGCAAAATGGAAGATTCACAGTGAGGATTTTTATCTTGCCTTCATTTGTCATCGAGTCCATCATGGTCATGTACCGCTTAAACTTAGCCTGGCTTTCCTTCTCACGGCCTTTTGGCATTAATTCATTACTAAATCCTGGAAGCATTTGGAAAACCTAAATAAAACCACCGAGAAAAAAAACTCAGTATGAACATATTATTTCATTAAAGCCCAACCAATGTAGTGTATAGCTTCCATCCCTTGGACAATTTATCTAATTAAAGAAGATTTAAAAAAAAAACATGTACAAATCAAATTGACATGGTAATTAGGGGGGTGTGCCTACAAATAGCAATCTTGGAGAGGCAGCCCAAATGAATTTCAAGATTAGAGCTAACGAAGCATAAAACGGATGCGGTGTCTTCCATCTTCCTCAATGATTAATCTAATATTTCAAAGCATTAGAGTGACTCTTATACTTCCTCAATGAATATAAGATTTAATACTCGCAGACTTCCTTAATGAATATAAAGATTTAATTAACACATGGAAACCCACGTTATTGACTCTCATGTAGATCTTGAACACTAAATACATATAATGGTATAGATAAAGGTTTTCATTAGAGTGATTGATTATTGGTAAACTCTCAGATGCAAATGATTTTCAACCAAAGCAAATCCACAGAAGACAATGGCAGGAACATTCTAAAGCTATAGTCAAACAGAATATGAAGTAAGAACCTGGCCAATAGGACCCATTTTAAGTAGGTTCTGAAATTGCACTTTCATAATCCTCAATGTGAAATTCCCTTCAGAAAGCTTTTGTAGAAGCTCGGGTTGTTGATCCATGGGAACAACTTCATGAATTTTTTCCATAAATCCCGACCAATCGCCCATGCCTATTTAAAAATAGGATAAGATGTAAGTATAAACTCTTAGAAATTTGCAAGTATATAATATTCACAACTCCAACAGTTGAAGATAAGTACCCAGAAGCCTGCTAACAAAGGGTTTAACATCAAAAACTTCAAACTCATCCATATGCTCTCCTGTTCCGATGAATATGACAGGGCTCTTTGTAGCTGCAACACTGCAAATTTTAAAAAATGGAATTATTTTAAAACTTTCAAAACCTGAAATAACAGTCAGGAGTTCTAGAAGTCTAAAAACATAACAATTAAATAGTGGACATAGACTCATAGAGAAGTTATCATCTTTAGCCTCTAAATGAGAAAATACTTAATTACAACTAGGTTATATACCTTACCAACCACTACCAGGAGTAGTGCTAATTTCTAATGAGTACCAAATCCAGAAAGCATACATGATAGTGAGCCTACAAACTGCATATCCAGAAACAAAGCAACCATAGATGGGCCCTTCAATGATATACTTAAACTGAACATGATGAAGTATGCAGTAAACATTGTTTATTGGAACTCTTTTAATTTAATCGAAACAATATTTGATTTAACCCTATGAAGAAGGCCAAAATTTAAGGAGGCAAATGCAGCAACTTCAGCAAATATTTAATAGAAAATGTTGACGGAGCAGATTTAGGTACAACTAAAACACAGAAATAAAAGAATCTGCAATTGCAATGATGCTTACGCACTAAGTGCTCCACCTCCCTTTGCATGACCATCCATTTTGGTAATAATGACAGCTCCAACTGCAACACTTTGCCTGAATGCTTGAGCTTGATCAAATGCAGCTTGACCAATACTGCTATCCATGACAAAGATTACAAGATCCGGTTTCTGAAAATATACATAAGCCAAGCTATTAACTAGAATTGTATTATGAATGCGAAATATTATATGAGAATCAAATGTAAAACAAGTATAGTACCGTTGCTTCAGAAACTTGGCGCATTTCTTCAAATAGAGCAGCTTCCTGTTTGTGGCGCCCACTAGTGTCAACAATTATAAGATCACAATTTTCCTCCTTAAACCTTTCCACACCTTCAACAGCAATCTTCACAGGATCTGACTCCATGTAGCTGTAGACAAATAAAAAACAGGGCGAATAAGATTGAGTAATGATAAATTTTATCTTACTAAAATCTGCATGTTCAAACACAAGATTACAAAAATAAAATCAGTAAAAGGTAAGTCATTTAGGGGTTATACGGTCATTAATCTTCATTGTTTTATCACTTGCTCCATTTTTTGTTTAATCTCTCATTATTCGAGAATTGATATTCTAACAGAAACTCAAACAAAACCGATGGCAATTTTGAAGCATATCTATGACTATAGCTCCTAAGGTTCTAAAGCATGCAAGGAAAAATATAGCTATAGAACTTAGGGAATGGATACCTTCCATAAAATGGAATCTCAGCTTTAGTTGCATTCTGCTTCAACTGATCAAAAGCACCAGCTCTAAATGTATCAGCACAGACAAGTGCTGGCTTCAAACCTTTTTTCTGATGATAATATGCATATTTTGTACATGTTGTAGTTTTTCCAGATCCTGAAATTTAGAAAAGTATAAGAAAGCCATCATGCCCTGTAAACCTACTACATGGCATAGAACAGAATAATGATGTACCACAATAATCATCCAAACAGAACAACATACCTTGTAAACCGACAAACATGACAACACTTTGTTTTCCTTTTTTAGGACTGAAAGCAGGTTTCCCAGGATCCAACATTTTGCAAAGCTCGTCAAATATAGCCTAAGTTAACCAAACAGTCTAATTAGAACAAACAGGAACAAACAGAATATGGTTTGATAGAAGTAGTATGGTAAAAAGACTAGAACCAGCATATGAGGTTGAGAGAAGTACAATACTGTTAAAGACCTATCCAACCCAAAAGCTCGAACTAATGGGTGGAGGAACTATTATACTTATCAAGTGTTCAATTTGTCCATACACTTTCTATGTGGGACTTATACTTCAACACAGTACTGTACAAATATGCAGCTCTGAACCAAAACACAAATGAAAGTAGACATGACCTATCAAGACACGGAAAACTGAAACAAACAGTTTCTTCGGTGTGGCATTGTTAT
Organism: Erodium trifolium; assembly: GCA_036897425.1. Taxonomy (NCBI): domain Eukaryota; kingdom Viridiplantae; phylum Streptophyta; class Magnoliopsida; order Geraniales; family Geraniaceae; genus Erodium; species Erodium trifolium. Next base: position 4,938 of record JAYMTN010002816.1, on the reverse strand, counting down.
GATCCCTAAAGTTCAACCGCCGTGTTTTAAGCCAACTTTACAGAAAAATCAGTGACCACCAACTCACACAATGCCATTGCAACTCCTTCCTAATGAAGATCTAATACCTAATATGACATTCAAATATAAGAGGAATCTATCATCCATAAAATCATAAACAAAAGGAATTCATTCAAACCCAGTAATAACTAATGATATCGAAGTGTTCAAAGTAAAAAGCATTAAGATCATTTGAAAGCTCAATAATTGTGTAAAAACATTGATCATAAACTAAAACATGCCATGTTTAGCTCATAATTGAGATAAAATTTCACTTTCAAGGTTTAACAGCTGATTTATCCGATTCTATCAAACATGGAATCAGGACTCCTGAAAACTGAAAAGTAAATTTCTCTCCAACGAGTACTCTCTGATTCATCGCCCACTACAGCAATTCGCCAAATTCTAAAACCCAAAACTATCCAGAAACAAAACCCCGAAACTAACATCCACGCATAGAAGGTAACGCCTTGTAATAGAATAGTACCTTCTGGATGATCTTGCGCTTGTTGTGACCGGCGGCGAGGTCTTCGAGATTGACAATCTTCCTGATGTTGTTCTGCATGTCCCAGACGAGCTTGCACTGCACATCGGACTGGAGCAGGGCTCGCGAGATTTCCTTGAGGCAATCCTTGAGCGCTGTCTCGTCAATGATGGTCGCATTGCTCATCTGCTCAAGAGCACGCGTGATGCTCCCTCCTAACTGAGCTAACACCATTTTCGCCTTCTCTTTTGCTTCCCTCTGTCTTCTCCGTCAACAAATATTGAATTAGGGTTTGGGGGACGGAGATCTGTGCTACACACTGCTACGGATGAGTGATTTCAACGAAGAAGTCCTGGGTGTCGATGGCTGTATACCTTACCTTTTTCTGTTGTCGTTTTATTTTAGGGGAAATTATATTTGGCTACGGTTCTTTTGTAATTTGTAGTATTTGTCATTCATAAGGATGGATATTGGATTATTTGATCGAATACTAACGATAATTAATAGCCTAATTGTTGTGAAGTAGCGCGGAAATTAACATGCCACCACTAATTGCATGTTAATAGATTATGTGCAATGTTTTGTGTGTCTTTGACTCCTATAAATAGAGGTGTCAACACCCCATTTTGTACCCAACAACTAATAACACAACACAACACAACACATATGTACTCTCGTCTTGTAGAAAAGTTCTTAAGAAATTAATATAAGTTTCTCTACTCTCTACTTCTCAAGTGTTATTTCTTGTCTTGCTTGGTAACCAACCTGTAGACACCAACCTTCGTATTATACTGAGCTATTGGTATCTTGGCGTTGGTTCCGATCAAACTTGATTTTCACAACACTAATCGAATTAATAAAAAAATTGATTTGATTGGATTTTTTTTTTATCAGCAAAAATAACGATTTTATTGAAGCGCCGAAGCGGAGATTGGGCGAGACAGAGTACATGCTGATCTGAAAAATAGTATCCTAAATCATTTATGTGTCACATCAATACCCTAAACTTTCATTAATTTCATTGTAGTACCCACCGTTAGTTTTCCATATGATTTTCCATCCAAAACAGGTCAAATGACCATAATACCCTCACTAATAACCAAATTTAGAGTAAAGTTAACAGTGGGTAATAAAATAAAATAATGAAAGTTTAGGATACTGAGGTGACACAAAAATGAATTATGGTACTCTAAATAAATTAATAAAAGTTTAGGGTACTGAGGTGACACAGAAAAAGATACTGTAAATGAAATATGAAAGATTTAGGGTACTGAGGTGGAATTATCGCTAATCAAAATAATCTTTTTCCGAATCAAATTCAGTTATTATTTCAATTTTTTTGATAAGCAGTGAATTTATTGATTTTTGAAATTTGAGAGCAATTACAAAGATAAATAGATACAACCCGAAATGGGGTTCATCCTCGAGACTTACGAGAAACGAAAAAGAGGTCAAAGAACCGTACAATCACACATGACCCGTCAACTACAATCCATTAACACACAACCACTTTGGGCTTATCAACGACCCATCACAAGCTCGGAATTAGTCCCTAAACAGTATATGTCTCGCCCCACGACCAGTCCATCACTCCAGCTAACAACCACACTCTCAATCGCTAGTAAGGGACAATCCGTCGGTTGTCAACACCAAACCGACGACCTCAAGGGGAGAATAAACAACCACACGCCCATACAACTGCTCAACCACATGATGATGTGAATCCCACTATAACAAGTGCTTGGACGAGTTGTTGGTGGAGCAGCCTCGTCGGCATCACCGTACCCAGATCCTAGTTATCGGAGATAGCCAGAAGGGTTGTGACAATCTATTCGGTGGCCAGCACCGCGAACGGCTAAGGCACGGACAAGATTTACGACACCCTCGGCCCAACACCAGATCCAAATAACAACAACAAATACATTGGGCCAATACCAACGACGAGATCTTTCAAAATACGGTCGCACCAGCCAGCGATGAGGATCAATCAACGCCAAGCACAAAGGGAAAATCGAGCCATCACAAGTGAGGAGCAACGGAGGACACATCAACAGCGAGGGAAGATCCTGGCGAGGACCACCGAGCAAACGAAAGCTACAAACCACACTTATGCACGACCAACATATCAAATCGGAGAAGAAGGGAGACGACATAAGGCTTCCGGCGACGTCCATGGTCGAAGGCCACAAACGTGCCGATGGCGGTGATTGGAGCATAAGGATGGCTAGTAGGTGTTAGGGTTTTCGACAAAGAGAAAATATTTTGGGCTATCACACGCCCATCAATTTTGACTAAATATTGTCCACCCCTAAGTACAATAGCAGAAAATGAGACATAAGAACTATAAATTAAGGTTTGATTGTAAGCCAGTTTATCCTTCGAAGAGGTACGAACACGACAATCTGAATCAGAAATAAGACCGACCTATCATTATCAAGTCTGGTTGTACATTAGGTCTTCAAATAATACTTATATTATGGGGAAAAAACATACACGAGCTTCTTTGAGTCGAGCCAAGATGCCTTGATTGCAAGTATATCCTCCAAAGAGATATGATACCTATTAGACTAGAGTACGATTGTTGCTCAAGATCCGGGTTGTACTATGGTAGGGGAGGGCATACATGTCAGGGGCCCGAATGGGAGTGGGTTGGCACTCCCCCTTACCAATTGACACTTGTTGTGGTGCCTCATTCGGTCAGGCGATGCTATGTAGCAGTCCTTGCCTGAGCTGCAGAGTCAACCATCGCATCTCTTGATAGGATTGACTCCTTCGGTTCTTTGTCTTTCGACCATTGTTACTTTTCCAGCCCTTCGTACGGGCAAAGGGAGCCCCACTAGTCAGCGGGGAAATGAGTTGTAGCAGACTTGCACTAACCAACTTCGCGCCTCCACACCTCCGCCTGCGAAAATTGTATTTCCCTCCGGCATCGTAGACTTGCGCTAACCAACTTCGCGCCTCCACACCTTCGCCTGCGAAAATTGTATTTCCCTCTGGCAATATACTTCGTTGGGGCACGCCCCTGCATGTCCCATCCATCCCATCTCTATCCCAAGCGAGAGATCCAGACCGAGAAAGGGATGAGTGGGTTGTCCGCCTCATACCGTGCTGCGCACGAACTCACCGAACACTACCAACAACCCCATTTACTAGTCGTCATAGGAGTTGCGATACTTCTATGAGGACCAATCGCGCCCAACCCGCCCCATAAACCCTAAGGGGGCTCGGAGGTGAGAGAGACCCTTAATTACACCCAATTATACGTGTTTTTCACTTCCGTAACAAGTAATTTTACATGAATGCATATAGTAACACAAAAATGGGAAATGTCAAAATAACTCTGAGAATTGAAAAATAACTAAAAAGAAATAACGTCGTCCACAGAACCCTTAGGTTGTCGTTGTCATAATAGGATTACACGGTGCAATTTCATAACAAAATTCGAACCTATTTATTTCAAAATAAGGAGCTGTTCTTTGCTGTCGTCATTTTAAGCATAAATCCATACTCATTTTTGCACAGATGAATATGTAATCTGTATTTATATGTTGCGATTTACATGGACAAATAATAAAAGAATACCCACCAAAGCTTAATTCAATTTCTTCAGCACAACAGCTATGGTCGATCATTGGCTGTCCTTGCAAGCCATCTTCAAGAAATTATTGGCCATTATGGACACATATGAGTTTGGACTTGAGTATGTCGCTACAAGTTGTCCTTGAGCCATTTAAAGGCTCCATTTGCAACAGTACTGCACATTTTAAAATCACTTGTAAGATCCAAAGTGAACAATATGAACTACATCCAATGGATGAACCAATTCAAACATGATAGATTTTACCCTGCAAGATCTTTCAGCTGCTCCCATAAATCACTTTTTTCTTCTGATTCTTCAGTTTTTTCTGCACCATTATTCGTCTCACTTTCTACGCTTTTCTCTCTCTCTGCAGTTTTAGCTGCCAAGTTTAAAAAAAAAAGTCACCTTATAGTTCCACATTAGATGGTGTGTGCGTGATATATATACATGCATATATATATATATATATATGTGCAAAGTAATTCATAATAATGATATGTACTTCATGTTCCACTTCAACCACTCTTGGTTTGATCCTTGTATAGTAAGAGACAAACATGCTTCGTGAAGAATGGAAACTTGAATATCAACCACAAAACAGTAGTAGTTGCTTACGTGGTGGTGGCTGAGCTTTGATTCGACCCCGCGAACGATCTGTGGTGGTACTATTCAAGGAAGCAAGTTCTTCAAGCAGTTCACGCTCTTTGGTGCTGTAATATAAGAAAATATTGTATTCATTGCACATCAACAAAGTATGGACACTTAAATTTCTAAAATCTTATTGATGATTCTTAATATTCTTGATGTTTCAATAAATGAGAGCATGCCTTTATAT
>JAYMTN010002815.1:0-10578 GCA_036897425.1 Erodium trifolium | reverse complement strand
GACGCGTTCTTCTGGTTCGCGGCGGAGATGGCGGAGGAGATGGGTGTCGCTTGGGTGCCGTTTTGGACCGCCGGAGCTGACTCTCTGTCCGTCCATTTCTACACTGATCTCATCAGGGACACGATAGGACTCGGAGGTGAGTTGAAACTAATTAATTTCCTCATTTGTTGCCCATTAATTACTAAGCTCGGCATATTAATAAATTCTTACGGATAATCTATTACGTGGCAGTGTCGGCTTCCATTTGGCTAAGACCCCAATTTAATTTAATAGATTTTAGGTTCACGTCTATCTATATTTTTTTTTACAAAAATTAAATTGTTCATTCTTAATCTATATTTAAATTTTAAATAGGTTTTATAATTTTAAAATAAAATTCAAGAAATTATTTCTCAATCTTTTAAAAGTTCTATAAATATGTTTCTAGAATCTATAAATCTCTTTCAAAAAAACTAAAATAATTAGACTTGAGACGGGTCTTCAGAAAATGTATACAATTTTTCCTCCAAAATATTTATCTTGAGATTACAAATAAATAAGACCTGAATATTTATTTGAACTCATATAGTTTTTATAAAAAGTTTACCTTTATCTTTAATTTTGTCTATCTAAACTTTTTTCTATAGTCTATCCCATGCCCTAAGAATTTAATATGAGTTTGGCAGAGAAAGTCATAAGCATTCATTAAGGTTTTAATTTTGACGGATATGACAATGATCGAGTGTCTATAAGAACATGTACAGTGAATCTGAATCCCGATTGAGGAACTCTTTCACATAATGATGTTTATGTGAATCGCGAGTCGTCCCACAAACACAGTCACAGCAGTAACCTTGATTCGCAAAAGATGTAGATGCTCTAATGTACTGATCCTCAACTTTGTGAATTTTTTTTTTACAGAAATCAAGGGCCGCGAAGACGAGACATTGAAATTCATTCCAGGAATGTCTAAAACACGCCTCCGAGACTTGCCCGAAGGCGTCTTATTCGGGAACTTGGACTCGGTCTTCTCCAAGACTCTGCACCAAATGGGATCGGCACTCCCCCGCGCAACAGCAGTTTTCGTGAACTCCTTCGAAGAGCTGGACCCGACCATCACCAAGGACTTGAAGTCCAAGTTCAAAAACTACCTCAACATCGGACCCTTGAACCTCTTACCCTCCTCGTCCCCGCAAAGCAACCTCAATCCAAACAAAATCCTGTCGTGGCTCGACAAGCAACCCCGTGGTTCCGTGGTGTACATTAGCTTCGGGTCCGTTATGGTCCCGCCCCCGCACGAGCTGGCGGCGGTAGCGGAGGCCGTGGAGGAGAGCAAGGTGAAGTTCATATGGTCATTGAAGGACGGGGCCAAGGTGCATTTGCCGGAAGGGTTCGTGGAGAGATCTGTAGGGAGCGGAATGGTGGTTCCTTGGGCTCCGCAGAAGGAGATTTTGGACCATGTCGGGGTTGGAGCGTTTGTGACGCATGGTGGATGGAACTCGGTGCTGGAGAGCGTGACCGGAGAGGTGCCTATGATTTGTAGGCCGTTTTTCGGGGACCAGAGGCTCAATGGGCGCATGGTGGAGGAGGTGTGGGAGATTGGTCTAATAGTTAAGGGCGGTGTCCTAACCAAGGACGGTGTGATGAGTGGTTTGAGGAGGATTTTGGAGGAAGAGGAAGGGAAGAAGATGAAGTCAAGGATTGCAGGTCTCAAGGAACAGGCAATCAAAGCTGTTGGGGATAAAGGAAGCTCCGGTGAGAATTTCCGGAAATTAATAGAAGTGATATCATCTTAGTATGCTATGAGATTCGATACATGAAGTAATAAAAAGGTTGACTCAACAACGTTGTCATCGTCTTTGAATGTTTCATGATCATAGAAAAGCACATATTTGTTCTCTACACCAAGGCGTAGGGTTTAATTATATACACGAAAGATCTGTGTCAAACTTTAAGAACCGATTACTACTAAAAATGTTGAAGAGAGCAGATCAACCGACACAGATATGAAGAACATGTTATTAATAATACAGAGCACAGCTCACAAGTTTTGTCTTCTCAGAGAAACAATACAGCGACTGTATGGTAGCAAGTTATCTTCTTGTTCAGTTTATGTCATCTTCTTGTTCCTATTCTCCGTCCATATCTAAGTTTCCTCATGAGAAGTCTACAATTTGTGCAAAGGGCTATACATGCGTCTCTCCCATCTCTTCATGACGACCACAATCAGAAGCTGATGAAGATGAGGGCTCAACATCTTTACCTTTTGGGTCTTCTTCATGCTGATGCCGAACTTCTGAAACCTGTTCACAGACTTAATGAGCGAGCCTGTAATGTACACAAGAACAGCTGAGATCAGTAGAGTTTACATACCTCAACTTGAGACCCTGATGATGGCTTGTCTCCATTAATCTCATTGGCACCAGCTCCCTGAAAAGGAACAAAAAAGCAATGTGGAAACTGTGAAAAGGAAGCATTTTGAGGCCGGGGTTCTCCGAAAGATGATGCAACAGCAGGGTCAGCTGTATTTCCATTAGCATGAGGAAGCAAGGCATATCCAGGGGACCTGAAACAAGAGGAAATTTCAGATCTATCATTAACATTGTGTTAATACCAATACTTTATTACCCACAGCTATGTAGTACATTCTATCATTAAACTATGAATACATCTGAAAATGAATTTCATCGTATCTTATCTTCTATGTTCAGCCATAAAACATAAGAAAGATAGGATGATAGCTTTTTTAAAGAATAAACAAACACTATTGTGACCTCAAGCCATCTTGTCTAGAAAGTGAGCGTCAAAATATTGTCCTAGTGCACATTTATATCCTCATACATTATGCAATTTATTTCCCGATATTCTAACAAAATAAAAGGACAAACTCGTACTACAATAGATATCAAAACCATGTAGATGCTTTATAGAATGGATGCATACCAAACTAATTTGCTTGGAGAAGGGTATACATAAGACTTCTCATATACTGAAGCAGCTGCAGAAGCAGCTTGGAGCCTGGCCTTATGCAGGCTCAAAGTCACACCACCATCAATTGAACCCTGAGTAGCCGTGGTTGCAGTACCTGACCCAGTTCCAAGAATGCAAGTCAAGTGAGCTTAGTATCTTCTTAAAACAAATAAAATCACTTGTTTTCAGTTGCCAAAAAAAAAACGATGAAATACTTAATACTCCAGTTCGTTACAACAGTTGTCTTCTTCAAAACAAACGAAATCACCAACCGAAGAGATTAAAGTCTAAGAGAAATCAACACATTTTGCACAGAAGAAAAAAAAATCCACAATTCTCCAGTGGTCTGGTATGTCCAGAAAGGGTATCCTTTGAAATCAAATTTCTCCTTTGGATATGATATCAACAATACATTGAAGAACAAAATCAATAGAAATATGATTAAACAAATCGGAGAGGTAGATCAAATAATGTGGTGATAAATGGATTGCTAAAGAAGGAGATACATGCACCCTGAATGATCAAATCTTTAGCCTTGACAATGTTGAAATGATGTGATTCAATAGTGCGAATGATTTTTGGCACAAGGTTTCAAGTAGAAATTAAGAACCCAACAAAAATAGCATCAGGATCCTAATCTTGTTAGTCAAACTTCAGAAATATTGACTAAAGAGGATGCATCCTGAGAATACACATCTAAACTATTTCCTTGCCTTCCACACATACCTTAGTCTCCCTCTTTGGATTAGATTTGTTTTTCACATTTATTTCAATAATTCCTATGACCATGATGCATTAGTATGTGCAGGAGAAGAATTCAAGGTTTTACATTGAAAAACTATGCAAACGTCATAATTTATACTGCAGTTTGAATTTATGCAAACAAAGAATCTTAGTCAAAATAAACTAGCTTACCTTGTTGATGAGAATCGGACCGTGATCCAAGTCCAGATGTTGTTGTTCCATTTTCAGGTGGAACAACCAAAGCTCTGCAGGTAGGACAAGTATGTTGTCTCTCTAACCATGAGCGGAGACAATGTACATGAAAGAGATGCCCACAAATTAGTTTCTTAGCTGTGGTCATCTCCTCACGGCAAATAATGCAGGTGGCATCACTTCTGCATATCCAATAGGAACAATTAATAATACTGATGCAACAAATCATGAAGTTAACAATTAAACACAAGACAGACCAAAGTGAACACTCACGCGTTAAGCTCTTCAGGTGTAGCTTCTGGAAAACGATCATTCATATTGGAAGTAATCTTCCGATAGCGCACGTAATCAGCAACACGAGCCCTGAAGTTCCTAAATGTCTCATAGAGTTCCCGTATAAGATGCAGAGGCACACCATAGTTCCTGAAATGCCCATTACAAATCAGTAAGTTGCAACTCATTGTAAGCAAAACAAAATTTGATGAGGTAACATGTGAAAATGACAGAGGTGTGAAATAGCACTAAAAGAACCCAAATACAATTAAATGCTAACCATTTAGGTCAGATATAAACACAAGCAATCACACAAAATCCATCAGACAGAAGAATGAAATATAACGAAAACAGAGGAAAAAACCTTTACATAATGGCAACACACTTATTTTTGGAAAACAAGGAATATGTGAGATGCAGGATGAACTTTTGAGAAAAACTATACTTATTTTTCTTACATGACTCTATTGAGTGAGATGCGAGATGAGCTTTTTCAAAGTAAACCTCACTGAGATTTATGTTGAAAAACATTTACAGACATTTGGAAAACAAGGAATATGTGTACAATTACGATATAGAAATGAGTAACAGGTTGCTTACATAAATATCACAAGAAAGAAGCACAGGTACATAGACAAGTGAAGAAGGTCGTGAATAAGTTCCAAGTAAAAGGTATAGACAGGCTTTTTCTCCCACTGCCCTTCCATAAGCATGTCACTGACATAGAAAGTATATTTCAAAAATGTTGACACTGTTGTTGTTGCCAGTATCATGTACCTGATATAAAAAAAAAATTAGATGTTATATAAGTTCACAACAGGTAAAACATAACAGCAAAGTAGATACAGGTCATGAGAGTTTTAAAGGTATTAAGCAGGGGAAAAGTTAAAAGCAACTCACTCAAATGCAAAGAAAAGAGATACTGAAGCCTGACGGGTTTCTAATAAATACTTGATTGAGCTGTACAAAAAGAAGCTGTCAAGAAGAAAAAGGAACCCCATAAAAGAAACGATCCGAATGTGAGACAACATGGGAACAGATGGAGTGGTCTCAATGTACTCAACCCTCTTCTGGGCCAACCAATGCAATGCCTTGATCAACAGAAGAGCTGTAACCATAGCTAGGAATGTAACTGAGAAATCCTGTCTGAAAATAGTGACTGCAAAGAGAATTTCCATAACCTCCCGCCATGATTGCTCATTCAATCTCTCGACCTCAGCTTCTCGGAGGGAACCAAGAAATACCCGTTTGGTCAACTGCCACAAACTGCACATAAGGACCAGTCCCATGTTGAGAAGAAGCGCCAAACTGATCTTGGAGGTGGATAGGTGAACCATGGCCGGATAAAATTGCCCTCTACTACTAAATGCGTGATAAACTACTGCCAGTGTTGCAACTACACTAGCGCCTGCATAAGTTTGCAGCTTCATCATCTTGCTCCCTGTCACACCAAATCATCAGGGTGGGAAAGGGAGAGCTTAATATTAAATTAAAATAATCTGAACTTACATGCAATAAAAACAAAAATTGAAATTTTAGCATTTTCCATAGCAAGAAACCCATCCCAATGTAATCACACACACAATACACATGCTCAAGCTTAATCCGAGCAGGAAAATCCAGCACTCCCAAACCCAAAACAACAGATGCTATTGTTTCTCGGCAACCAAACACTTCGCGTTCAAAAATGCCAGAAATCAGCTAAAAACATGAATAATAGCTAGATCATTGATTGCTTCTCGCTAAAAAATTCAGAATTAATAGCTCAAATAACAAAACTAATGGAGAAATTATATCGGGTATTCAGATTCGAGCCCAGTTGTTCCTCCACTGAAATTAAAGATCGGTAATTCCACAATATACAGAAATAGAGTCAAAAATTGATTTCAAAATGTCAAAGTTGAAGACCGTACCTGGGTTTCTCGAAGCTATTCGTGTTCCTTCCAATCGTGTAATGTGATACAGTCGTGTGAGCTCTATGAGAATTATACATTTTTTCCAATTCGATGTTTTTGCGTCATCGATGAGGTGAACATCCAATGCCCTTCTGCCACGTGTTCACTTGTACGAAATTAGATGTGGGCTTCCATATACCTACACTGAGTGGCCCGTTTTGTAGACGCTTTGAGTTGGGCTTATAAACTGGGTATAGACTGGGCTTTAGGACACTGGGCTAGAGGATCTCTCAGCCTATCAAAAAGAGAAGATGAGTAGAAAAGAGCAGGCAGAGAACGAGAACGAGAACGAGAGAGCGAAGCAGAAGCAGGCGATTTTGTCTGTGGAGAACCAGAAGAGATGGCTGCGGTGATCAGAGGAGCATTGAAGTCGATCAAGGAGAAAGGATTGGGCGGTTTCTTGCGAGGGCTCAAGGACGAAGGCTTCCTGTATGTTTCTCTTCCATTTCTCTCGATTCATTTCCGTTCTTAGATTTGATTTTGTAGAAATTTCGCGCTTCTGTTAAGCCTTGTTTGGTTCCTGGGAAAAATTAGTTAAACGAGTAGGAAACTGTTAACATTTTCATGGTGTAGGAGAATATCGGTCTCGATTTTTGTCTGTTTTGTTGGTCAGAAAATTAGGGAAATCGAAATCGCGGCTTTGCATCTGATCTGTTTGGATGCATCGTTTTGTTTGAAATAATGTTACTGATATTTTCCTAGCTTACAAGCTATAAGAAATTTCGTGACCAGTGTTTTTCACTACCAGTAGAATGAAATCTGTTCATGTGTAGATTGGAAATCCAGAAAATAATTGCCTCTGCATCTGGAAGCTAACAACTCATAATAGGCAAATGGATGGTGTTAGCTGAAATCAATTGTGTGGTTGTTTAAATATGTTTGTTTTACATTTTATTAATTGTACTGACTAGCTTTATGTTTCTCTTAATCTTACAGGAGGTGCCTTCCAGATGGAAATCTTTTGTAAGTTCTATCTCGATTCTACCTGTATGGTGAATGACATTGTTTATGTTTAGCATAATTATCCTAGAGATATTAAAGTCTTGGTGTTTTCTATGCATTATCCCTGTGAAACTATTATATGATGTAAACATGACCTGTATCTATGGAATATTTATTACTGTAAGTAAGTCCAAGTGAAACTTCTTTACTATTGGGATGGAGGAGATTTGGTACCCAAATACGTTTATGGTAGGAGTTAGTTTTTCTAGTTGGCTATCTCCATGTTATGGCCATATTGAAAATAGTTTGATCATATCGTTGCTTGAGGGAGTTCTAAGATGTGTGCAAGAAGCTGCTTTGAGAGTGAAGTTTGAACATTTAATTTCATGAGTATTTTAAACACTTTCATGTGTCCTAGTTTGTCTGTAATCTAATGCTGCATAGCTTGATGATTTTATTTATAAGTAATGCTACCCAGTAATGCATTGCAAATAGGTTGTAGGTTCCAAGTCTTGAATCTAGAAAAAGAGTTCTTCTGAGTTTATTTCTGGTTGAAATGATTTCGGAACAAAAAGAATGGCTAGTAATCTCTTTTCCATGTCAATACTTGGAGGCCATGTGTGTTTTCTCCTGTCAGACCTGAACATGCCTGGAAAATTTGAGGCAATTTCATGTGTTTACATTGGAATTTGGACAGGATAAATTACTAGCAGTTGGTTTAATTGTCAGCTATTTTCTATTGATCATATCACATGGGAATTTGGATGCGGTCGCTGCTTTTTAATTTTTCGTGGATGCTATGTTTTATAACGGTATAACTTTGGCATCTTTGTTTTATTTATTATTGACTAGGCAAACCAAAATCCACAACATAGGGGGCACCGTGGTGGGAGTTGATAAGTTTGGAAACAAATATTATGAGAACCTTAACGCTCAGTATGGTTAGTTTTTCCTTGTCCATCTCATTCATAATAATTTTTTACTGCTGCAGTACAATACTGATAAAACCTTTTTGTTTTCATTTATATAAGGTTTCTACTAATATTTTTGTTCCAAGTAATCTCTTGTCTTGATGTTGGATGGATTTGCCTCGATTACACTGGAATTGTTTGGTCATTCGATGATGTCTATTTTCATATCATGTAATGTGTTTTATTGTTTTCTGGTTCTTTTGACATACATGCACGAAGGCAAAGTGTGAACCATAATCTCTTCGCACTCATTGATGTGTTGAAGCTTGAATATCAAGTTTAGGAAGCTCGATTGAGAGCTTGTATGGAAATTAGCAATTACTTTATACCAAAGCCGATAGATTAGTCAATAAGCATTTACATAACAATCACATCAACAAGAAAATTATCTGCCTTCATCTTATGTGCAATGTATCTAGGAGAGTATTTGGCCTTCTCTAGTCTTCACAACGGATTTCAGATGAGAATTTAAGGTAATTGAAATAAAAAACATTGACATAGTTAAATTTGAGATAATCTGATGACACAAGTGTTCTATGGGGATTAGACATCCTCTTTTGTAATCCATCTTTGTATATCCTTCGATAAGGTTATGCAACTTGCGGTGCGGACACATTAAAGATGTTGCATATGGTTAAATTTCCGGATTTTGGCTCTTTAACATCAACAAGTTCACTTGGATACTACAGCACCTTATGAGATATTGACATTTTTTATGCATCTACAATTGTACCTCATGGTCAATACTTGTACCTTATACTTTACACAATGTACTTCTAGTGATTACAATTTTGTTTGGGAGATTTGTAGGAAGACACAGATGGGTTGAATATGCTTCAAAGGATCGATACAATGCTTCTCAGGTGCCAGCAGAGTGGCATGGTTGGCTCCACTTCATAACCGATCACACTGGAGATGAGGTAGGTTTCTAACTCTCTTATTAGCATGTCATGAAAATAAATTGCTGCTTGAGTTTAAAGAGCTTATATTTGTTACAGCTTTTGATGCTCAAACCCAAAAGATACGGAATTGAACACAAGGAAAATTTCTCTGGAGCTGGTGACGAATACATTTACCATTCCAAAGGGCACGCTCTCAATCCTGGACAGAGAAACTGGACCAGGTACCAACCTTGGGAACCCACCAAGCCATGAGATATTTTCTCAATGCAAAAGGCCTGAACAATTTGGAAATGTCCGCTATATTTGGCTTTTTTTTTCACTGAATAAACATTTTGTGCTGGTTTGCAGTTGTGAAGAGTTCACAATTGTTTACTAAAGAAACTTTTGTTGACATTATGTTATAATAAATTGAACTTCTGTCTGATTTGTTAAGTTAATTAATTTCTCAGTGTTTTCTCTCTATCCATACATATAATCTCCGTGGTTGTGTTGGATGGTTTAGATTGATGGCCCTAAGAATTAAGATAGTCAGGTTGTCAATTTGGTTATGTTTTGAAATCCGAAACTTGACAGGTTCATGGGAGTTGTGGCTTGTTCAGCTTTGCTAGCAACACCTGGATGGTTTTGTCATTTTTTTCTTTCCTTTAACAAGACCGTGACGTAATTGTTGAAGTATGTACATCATATCTCAGATAATGCCAGACATTAACCGTTTTAAAATATAAAAATTGAGGGCCTCTTTTGGGTCCGCTCCTGGACACCAGCAAGGAAAATGAGTTTGAAATGAATTTGACAATGAGAGCACGTGATTGCCACACAGATTGTTCGACCAGAGTTGTCTCGAATTTATGAGGTCTACGTGGCTTGTCTGTCTCCATTAGCCACGGACTCTTCTATCCTTGGCTCATTGATTGAGAAATTTGATGTGAAGCTACTCTTCTTATAGATTGTATGTTCGGTAGCATGATTAATCTTGAAATGGCTCGTGTTTTGGAGCTCTGAAGCTCACAAGGTAGGTAGGTACCACAGCTACTCATTGCTTACGGCTGAACCATTGACACATAGCTCTCCAGCGGAGAGTCAAACAGTTTGTGTGGTGTGTTCAGTATGACTGCCGTGGAAGTTCTACCTGACTGCCAAGTTTTTTAAAATGATAGTTTTACACATTAAATTTTAAAAATAATAGAAAATCCAAATTTTATCTGATTATATTATTAATAGATAATAGATTAATAGATTGTTGGTTGCAATATGAAATGTACACGTTTGTTTTAAAATGACACTTTTACCATGAAATTTTAAAATTAATAATTAAATAATATACTATCCAAATTTAACATCCTTGAATTCCTCATTTGTTTGATGCAAAGTCGAAGAAGGTCAAGACATACGATTTTTTTTTACTTATTGTTTTTTAAATGTAATTTGTAATGATAAAATTGTCGTGTTTATACAAACAACAACAAAAATTCTGGGTATTTTCTTACTGTTATAAAAAAAATATTATCTCAAATTCTTTTTTGTGCATTATTCCTATTTTTTTAATGGAAACTTAGGAAGTCAAGAAGAATAGTTTTCTTTTAAAGTTAATAATACGTTTTATTTGAGATTTTAAATTATATCTCAGAAATAGTAAAGTATAAACTAGAT
>JAYMTN010002814.1:0-10579 GCA_036897425.1 Erodium trifolium | reverse complement strand
GCCAAACCATATACTTTGAACGATAGCAAAGTCAATCGATATTTTTTGTACTAGAAAGTCAAACCATAGTTATTTTCGGGAGTTATCACAAGGAAAAAAAAAAAGACTATTTCTCTTATTTTCAGTAATTATCTCAAGATTAACTTTTCCTTACCCGAAAAAACGAAACTCAGACCACGTATCTGCATCTAAGCTCCGGAGAGAAGACGACTATGGAGATCCCAATTTCAGCATATTTTTCAAGGTATGTTCCTTCCACTCTTCCTCCTGTTACACCTGCTGCATCAGCTCCTTTTGTTGAGATCCCCATTAATGGGGTTTCAGTTTCATCAATAACGACAAGGGCTTATTCTCATCCTCAAATTGTCGGTCCAAATCTCAAGCATATGCCTGTAACTGTTCGTTCGTCTATGGATGGACGAAAGCAGTCAAATTCCAGGCTCAGGGGCAGGGACAGGTTCAGTGATTTGAGCAGTGATGATTTATTTCGTATTGAACTCCTGGAACTTTCCCGAGAGAAGCAATACGCCGAAGCGATTTCTTTGTATGAAGAAATGGGGACTCGTCAGATCTCGCCCAATACCTGTATTATGACCATCGCGATGAATTGTTATTGCAAGCTGCATAACACTGACCGTGCACTTGAGTTGTTGCTGGAGATGAAGAGCAGTCAAAGTTGCAAGCCTGACCTTGTTACTTATAGTACTTTGATTCATGGGTTTTGCAAAATTCGTAAGATTAATGAGGCTCTTGAATTGGCGAGGGAGATGGAAGAGTGTGAAAGTTTCAAGCTAGACGCTTTTACTTATTTCGTACTGATTCGTAGTCTTTGCAAAAATGGGAACCTTAGCGGTGCCCTACAGTTGCTGAGGAAGATGAAAGATGGAGATAATTGCAAGCCATGTGTTGTTACTTATAATTATTTGATTGCTGGGTTTTGTAAAATTGGACGCATTGATGTTGCTCTTGATTTGATGACAGAGATGGAAGAGGGAGGAGACTGCAAGCCCAATGTTGTTACTTATAATTATTTGATTGACGGGCTCTGTAAAATGGGAAACACGGATGGTGCTCTTGATTTGATGACAGAAATGATAGAGGGAGGAGACTGCAAGCCCAATGTTGTTACTTATAATTTTTTGATTGACTGGCTCTGTAAAATAGGAAACACAGATGCTGCTCTTGATTTGGTGACAGAGATGATAGAGGGAGGCAATTGCAAACCTAACCCTGTTACTTATAATACACTGATTGATGGGCTATGCAAAACTGGAAACACTAATGAAGCCCTACAGTTGATGAGGAAGATGAAGGATGAAGAAGGTTGCAAGCCTAAAGTTGTTACTTATAATATAATGATTGGCGGGCTATGTAAAATGAAAAACATTGATGCTGCTCTTGATTTGATGAGGGAGATGAAAAAGAGAAGAAATTGCAAACCTAACACTGTTACTTATAATACACTGATTGATGGGCTCAGCAAAACCGGAAACACTAATGACGCCCTACAGTTTCTGAGAGAGATGAAAGTGAGAGATTGCAAGCCTGACAGTATTACTGGTGGTGTTCGTAAGTTGGAAGAAGAAGATTGCAAGCCTACATGGTTGCTGAAGAAGATGGAAAATGAAGCTGCAAACCAGGCTTGATTACTTGCAACTCTATGCTTTGTAAAAGATGACAAGCAATATACTGCCAGATGTGCGTAGTTTCAACTCTTTAACGTGCTATATGTGTAGAATCTTTATGCAGAGCCGCTTGTGCAGCAGGTGATTAATGGAGGTCTAGCCAAATGATAGTATAAGGGGAGTTCTATCATCCTTTGTAGTCAGTTGTTCTATTTTATATCAGATGCATTTGATTGGCAAAAATCTTTCATGACTTCTCATGTGAATGGAACAAAAACATCTGCAGAAGAGAACAATAAGCTCACATTAATTAAGAGAGAAGAAAAAAAACATGTTTTGGGGAGAGTCAAATATTATTTAATTTAGCCTTGAAAAGTATAAATTTGAAACCGTTTTCTTGTTGAAAATTTGTCTTCCCTTAAGTGATTAAGTTGTAAACTATTCACCAGTTGGCCATCCTTTCTCTCTATTTTATGTTTGGTCAAGAAAATGGAGCTGTGTAGTGTTGGTTGGGTCTTTTTGGTCGTTTCTTCATTTCAGCAAAAACAAGGCTGAGATGTGTCCATAACCCTTTTGATTTCAGTCTCAGCAACAGAAGATGAATCTGAAACCGTCTTTATGTACCATCATTTGATTTGGAGTGGGAACAGGTAAGAAGACAATGACGACTCTAGCAATCTTGTTCTAGACAAAACACTAGCTATTTTAAACACTGATGCTGCTCTTGATTTTGTGAGAAAGTTGCAAGCCTAACGTTTTTACTTATACTACATTGATTGATGGGCAGGCTCTGCAAAATGGGAAACACTGATGCTGCTCTTGATTTGGTGACGGAGATGACAGAGGGAGGAAATCGCAAGCCTGACATTACTTATAATGCACCGATTGACGGGCTCAGTTAAACAGGAAACACTAAGGGTACCCTATAGTTGCTGAGGAAGATGAAGGATGGAACAGGAAGTTGCAAACCAGGGGTGATTACTTGCAACTCTCATAGTTTCAACTCTTTAATGTGCAGAATCATTAGGTAGACCTGCTTGTGCTGCAGATGATTAATGGAGGCCTAGCAAAATTATAGTATAAGGTGAATTTTGAAATTAGTTCAAAACCAAAGTTGATCCCTGTAATAAAATTAAGTGATATTGGGTCCACAACACCTTTCCGTTTCTTACAAGTATTTTAGTTTTGAATAATATTGATTTGGTGATCCCTCATCCTTTTTATAATCAGTTGTTCTATGTAAATATGAAGTGTATTTTATTAGCAAAAAAAACTGTCATGAAGGTGGAACAAAAACATCTGCAGAAGAGAACAATAAGCACACATTAATTAAGGGAGAGAAGAAACCAAAACATGTTTTGGGGCTGAGTCAAACATTAATTAGCGTTGAAAAGTATAAATTTGAAATCGTTTGGTGTTGAAAATTTGTCTTCTCCATACATTTGAATCTAATTATGATTACTTAAGAGATTAAGTTTTTGACCTTTCTCTCTCGTGTTTGGTCAAGAAAATGGAGCTGTGTAATGTTGGTTGGATGAGTATGAAATTGAGTTATTAAACTTCCAATGGAATACACATGGGGATTTTGGATTTTTTTAATTTAAAATTTCGAACATTTGTTAACAAATATTCAAGTTCAAGACTTTCTTTACATCAAAATTCTAAACAAAAAAATCGGCCTCTAGGGTTCTCTCCTCCTCTTCTCTCATACCGTCGCCTCCGTCGCTACCACCTGTGGCTGATCACGATCACGCCGCTGCCTCCACCACATGCACAACCACCACGATCTGGAATGACAAAATCTGTAGACATATGAAAGTTCATCGGTACTCCTACCCCCAACCGCCCTTTGCCTACCCGCGTCCCCTCCGTCACAAGGTTTTCGGCTACGACCCCTGCGGGGCCAATCTCGTCGCCACCTC
This sequence comes from Erodium trifolium, assembly GCA_036897425.1. Lineage (NCBI taxonomy): Eukaryota > Viridiplantae > Streptophyta > Magnoliopsida > Geraniales > Geraniaceae > Erodium > Erodium trifolium. The sequence continues at coordinate 7,032 of JAYMTN010002814.1, read as the reverse complement.
CATCGATGCTACCACGTCCGACATCACACCTTCTCCTGCGACCTACCTACCACCCAAACCTCACCGTGAGGTTGGGATAGAAGGGGGAGTCACAGTAATATGGAAGCCACCTATCGAAGAACCCTGAGAGAAGATCCCTCGCTTGCTTGGGCTTTCTCTCCGAGAGTGGGACACATGGTCGTCTCTTCGGGAGCGACCGATATGGGAAAAAGTTGATATCCACACTACTACAACGGATGGGACATGAGCAACGATGAAGGATTGGGATGCTAAGCTAGCATAACTCTTGAATTGGGATACATATGTAAAGGTCTCATGGCCCCTTAAGGCCTACTTGGACGAATGGCACAAATGGCAGATCATGTGTCTATGACCATCACATGTAGATAGGGGGACCTCCCAAACAGTCTTGCCTCCCAAGGATAGGCCCACGACGATGAACGTACCAGAGGCGGTCTCGACCTGTCGTGAACCAAGAGCTGGAATCCATAATGCCACCACTACTCAGGTGAGGTCTGAAACGAGACCTCACCCGATCTAATGAGTCGATGACCGAGCAACGAGGTGTGTATGGGGATACACATCTCGCCTTGCTAAGGTCGGTGTAAATCCGACAATCTCGTCCACCCATCCCTGGTGTTTTCCTTGGATGTCCGATGTCCCATCCAAAGCCAGATATCCATGGTATAGGCATTCCCAAGTCGAGTCAGAAGTTGCGTACTATGAACTACAATTGTGTAGCCACCCGTGTGGACTTTTTCCACCATTAGATCGTTTTTGGATTAGCCGAACATACTGTAATAGGGTTAACGTCCGGTACCTACAGGTCAAGAATAAATCTCACATTTCTATTTCGCTAGAATTATATTATTCTCTCCTTTCAGTCTTAGGCTTTAGCCTGCGTCAGTAATAACTTTTATTTAATCAAATTATACTATATGCTCAACAAAAAATGTTCAAAGTTTTTTTATTGCCATAAAAAGATAGAGTTTCTGAATAGTAAATAATTAAAAAAAAAAACATTTTTTTGTAATTATTCTTAATGAATAATTAGCAGATACATTGATGTGCTTTTATGTACCTGTACCTATATCTCACAGCCCCCAACAATTTATACCGTGCCTTAACTGGGTCAACCCTGTTTCTGACTTTCTGCTCCTATTTGACTATTTCCCATTACCTAAACTTCCCCAATTGAATATTCTAATTCAAAAGATCTAAAATCACATCAATTTCCTTTTTGAAAAAAAAATTAATTTTATCCTCAAATCCTCAAATTAAATAAAAGTAAAGTAAGAAATAAATTATCCATTTATTCCGAGTGTGCCCTCAAGCCTCTCTTCCTTCAACCACACACACTAGAAATCACAAAGACAAAACAGAAACAGAACTAGACCTCTCAACTGATACTAATCATGATATGAAAACGGTCCTCAGATATCCATGGCTCTAAGCAACTATACACCAGCTCCATCCATCTAGCTCCCACGTTCTTCTCAGTTCATCTTTCTCCATATAATCATCTCGATTAGGTCAGGCTTCAACCTCTGATTTAGTGTGTTTTCTCGGTAAAGCTTTCGATTTGGGTCCTGATTACCGGTGACGCGTCAGATTCTTCGAGTTGCAATGTATTCAATGTGGGTTATGAGAGTTTTGAAGACTTGCTCTGTTTTTCCTTCCTTCGGGCTCAAGTAAAGGGCTTTGATGGGCTATATTGATGACGCTTTCAATCCCTACCCGTTTCAATTTATTGAGTTTTGGTTCTTTTGACAAGTTTCTGTATCGAGAGATGGTTCTGTTTGGTGGCTCTTTCTGGGTCTATTTCGGTACCCTGTTTGTTGCTCTGTTAGGTTTCATCAACAGTGTGTTCTTCAGGTGCTAAAAATCTCGACTTTATGGGTTTTTTTTTAAGGTTCGTTTATGTCCTTATCTTTTGATTAATTCTGGGTTGTGTTCTATTTTGATTACAGATTCCGAGACCAAAAGGACTGTTCTGGAACAGTTGATTCAAATTGTGTGACTGTCAATGTTCTTCCCCAAGAGAAGAGTCCAGTTAGAACAAACCCAAATGTTGATGACTCTGTGGGTTTTGAGGATTTTGTTGCTGATGATGAAGAAGAAGCACCGCATTTCTTTTCTGGGTTTCAGTTTAAGAGCTATGAGGAGTTCATCGGAAGCAATGTGGGGGATGGTGAATCTGACATAGCTCCGGCAAGCAACACCAGTAAGTATGAGTTCGTGTCTGGGAAGGCCTTTGGTGTGTTAATGGAGGAACCTGAAGCTGTGAGCTTTACTGTCAAAGAATTATATGCTTACTCCAATAATGATTCTCATAGTTTCAGCAACGAAGAAGATGTCCAAGAAGAAAGCTCTGGGATTTCTAGAGAACAAGATGATCTCGAGGATGGTTCTGAGATTGAGAGTGCTGAGTTTCCTTCAGAAAAGGACTCACTTGGTTCTGATTTTTCCTCTGATTCTCTTGTTTCAAGCCATGATTTTTCGGGTTTGGGACACTTCATTGATTCGAATACAGAATTGGATGAGCCAGATTCAGCATTAGAAGATGTTATCAGTAATGAAGAAGACATAGCTGAAGAGCTCCAAAAACTTGAAGAGAATGAAGATGATACAATAGGCTCAGACAAGTCGTCTCAGGTAGATTTTCGTGTTGACAACAGTTCAAAACTTGATGATCCAAGTGATGATTTAGATGATTCAAACGGTTTCGAGTCCTTGTGGGAGCACCAAGAGTTGATAGAACAACTCAAGATGGAACTGAAGAAGGTTAAGGCCACAGGCCTGCCCACAATCCCTGAAGAGTCTGAGTATCCAAAGATGATGGAGGATCTCAAGCCATGGAGGATTGAAGAAAAGATGGAGCATCGAGACACAATAGGCGAGCTTCATAAATTCTACGAGAGCTACAGAGAAAGGATGAGGAAATTCGATATCTTGAACTACCAGAAGATGTATGCAATAGGTCCGTTCATCATCAAACCCAACCTTGTCTTGCTTATTAAAACTGTCTTTCAAGTTATTACATGCTCTTGATTTCCTTAAACATACAGTGATAATTACACAAAAGTTACACAAACCCATTATAGGTACACACAAGACAAGCACAAACACACATGTACATGCATTATATGAGTTAGTGGGAGCATCACTCCCATCTTTTCTGGGTTATTTTTTCTACTGGTATGCAATGTTTTAAGGAGTGCCATCTGATGTGTACCCTTTTGTCTTTTCAATACTTTGTGTATTTCAAACTTTGAATCCTCATTTTTATAGGTAGCTAGTAAAAGGTGCAATACAAGTGGTTCTTAATGTCATTCAACTAACCTCAATTTTGTGCTCATCTTCTCCACCACCTGTATTAAGAACACTATCTTCACATTCAAAGGCCTTACCTAAATTGATATGCCATTAACTGCTTGCGAATTAACAATTAACTAGTTTCTAATTGAATAAGACTGCAACGAGAGTTACTCGTGCATTAAAGATGTTGATTTTCTTGTGAAGAAAAGGACTTTTTTGGCTATGTTTCTATAGGTTTTCTGCAGTCAAAAGCCCCTCTCCAATCCATATCAATTTCAAAATCTTCTATTCCCGTGATTGGATCTCTTCTGCACGAGAGCTTCCACCTATGCAAGCGCAAGAAGTCAAAATCAGACCCGATGGTTAAGTTCATGAAAGAGTTGCATAGTGATCTAGAAATGGTTTATGTTGGGCAATTGTGCCTTTCTTGGGAGTTTCTTCATTGGCAGTACGAGAAGACCTTGGAGCTCTGGGAATCCGACCCACGCGGGACTCGTAGGTACAATGAAGTGGCTGGAGAGTTTCAGCAGTTCCAAGTCTTGATCCAGAGATTTATAGAAAACGAGCCTTTTGAAGGCCCTAGGGTACTGAACTATGTCAAGAACCGTTGCATCTTGCGCAATCTTCTCCAAGTTCCCGTCATAAGAGGTGAGAGATGTCGATAAGATTCAAGTAGTCTTGTTTCTGGGTACTGATGAAGAGACTGTTTACTCTTGCAGAGGACACATTGATGGACAAAAGGGAGAGGGGTGTTTATGCAGTGACAAGTGACATGCTTGTGGAGATCATGGAGGAATCGATAAGAATACTTTGGCAGTTCATTCGAGCTGATAAAGATACACACGCGCACAATGGGATGCAAATCGTCAGAAAAGAACATCAGGCACAAACACATGATCCTGCAGACAAGAAGCTGTTAATGGAGGTTCGGGAAGATCATCACAAGGTTAGCTTTTTTGTTCTTGGCATTGTTGTTACAGTGACAACACAGAGATTTTGTTGAACTTATGTTGTTAATGCAGAAGGAGAGGAAGCTGAAGGAGATACTGAGGAGTGGGAATTGCATACTGAGGAGGTTTTGGAGGCATGAAGAGGAGGAGAGTTCAGAGCAGGTGCTCTACTTTTTCTCCCAAGTGGACATGAAGCTAGTGGGGAGAGTCCTGAACATGTCTAGGATCACTACTGAGCAATTAGTATGGTGTCACAACAAATTAAGTAAGATTAGTTTTGTAAATAGAAAGATTAATGTTGAGCCTTCCTTCTTGCTCTTTCCTTGCTGATAATATCAGATGCTAATGTAACTTGTTCTCATGCAAAGATCATTGTGACATAACCAGGAAATTTTGATGTTTGCTTACTTGCCATGTATTTGGTCTCTTTCCTTATTATTTTTTATATAGGATGACAAAATGTTTCGAATCAGGCAGGAACTAGGTGGAGACAATGGCAATGAAACGGATACTGGTATTAGACGGGTTAGTCCATAAACAACAATATAATTGATTTTCATAAATATTTATTAAAGTGGAACGAAATTGAAAATATCCAAAAGGCAAGCTCAAATAGACAATCGTCGAGGTCCAAAAATCAATTTCTTTAAGACTCTTTATTGTGCCATGTAAGCAAAGGTCTTCCCATATTCAACAACAATAAATCAAACTCGAACTATGTATGAAGAGATTCGGATTTCGAAAGAAAACATTAATTGAGAGAAAGTTTCAGTCATCCTCTCATACGAGAGGTTAAACTTTGACCACTATGGTGTGCCCAATAAATCTTCTAATTCCAAGATTAATCCACAAATATACATAAACTTGATCCGGATCGATAGGTACAGAATCACAAAGCCCGACCCGAACCATTGGCATGCTACCTTTTCGATAAAAACTTAGAAGGCTTCACGTGCTCCACACGTGCAAATCAAAACTAGAAATTCCAGTCTTGGTGGTTCACTAGGTCCGGCTATCTGAAACAAGCGAGCCCAACTGAGCAGGCATCACTTCGGCCCGGTCCAAACAAGCCATATTGAGCTACCACATCACTTCGGCCCGGCCCAAACAAGCCATATTGAGCTACTAGGTACAGGGTTTCTGTATTTAAGCTCTTGTTGCCTCATTTTGCTCCTCTCGATCTTCACTCAGAGAGAGTCACAGCGTTCTCGTTTGCAGGCGGAGCCATGGTGCACGTCAATTTCTACAGAAACTGTAAGCTCCCTTCTTCTTCTTCTTCTTCTCTCTCTCTGTAATGTTTATTCGCTTTGTATATCGGCGATTTGTTCTTTTTTGGTATATTGAACTTGTGATCTGCTGAACTGCCCTGGGTTAGGTTTGAACATCATTATTGATTTTTGCTTCAGTTGTTTGCGTATATCTGTTCAATTTCCATGATTTTGCTTGATTAAATGTTAGATTTTGTTATTAGATTCGTGTTGTGGCTGAACTCATGTTTAGTAGCTACAGCCTGAAATATTACCATGTAAAATGTTGTATTGTTTTGTGGTTAAAGCCCCATCCACTTGAGTGAGTCAATTAGTTATGCTGAGGTATCGGTTAAGTGGTTATTGTTTTGACCTTAAACATAGTGGAAGATGATTTTATAATGCCGATGAAGAGTGTTGTTGGAACCCATAACTACTAGTGTGCAAATGTAAGTGTCTGCTAGGATAGAGTTTGTTCTGAGTTCTACTTGTGAATGGCTGATAAATCTCCCTTTTTGTTGCTTTAATGTTTTAATTTGACCTGGTCTGGTTTTAGATGGCAAGACTTTCAAGAAGCCACGTCGTCCCTATGAGAAGGAGCGTTTGGATGCTGAGCTGAAGCTTGTTGGTGAGTATGGTCTGCGTTGTAAGAGGGAGTTGTGGAGGGTTCAGTATGCCTTGAGCCGCATCCGAAACAATGCTAGGATGCTTCTCACCTTGGATGAGAAAAACCCTCGCCGTATCTTTGAGGGTGAAGCTCTTCTTCGTAGGATGAACAAGTATGGGCTCCTTGATGAAAGCCAGACCAAGCTTGATTACGTCCTGTCATTGACTGTTGAGAACTTCCTTGAGCGAAGACTCCAAACCCTTGTTTTCAAGTCTGGTATGGCTAAGTCAATTCACCATGCCCGTGTGCTCATCAGGCAGAGGCATATCAGGTATAAAACTTTGCCTAATAGTTTACAAATGAACTTGTATTGGTTATTGTATCTTGTTTTCTTTGCCATGATTTATTTTCAATTAATATCGTTTATGAAAGTTTATGCTGAGTATGATGTGTCATGATTCGTTGATCCTCAGCTGCTTCTAAACCTTGCTTTGCTGTTTCCATTTCAATTTATATCGTTTGAGTTCTCAGATTTTCTAAAAGATTACCTACCTATGTTACAATGGTTATCCTTAAAGATTAACTATCTAGTCTTAGCCTGTTTAGATATGTTGTTTGCTAATTTGAAAATGGTTTGTGTTCTTATTGTAGTTTATGCTTTTCTTTTAGCTGGCTTTTATTCATTCAAAATTTTCCAACGGACTTTAGAAGCAGCTGAGAATTTGATAATGTGCACTCAGAATAAACGTGTCCAAACCAAAACCAAGACCTTTCAGTTGTTTCTGAGACTATGCATGACCTGTTTTCTATTTTAAGAGGTTTAATATGTTGGTTTCTTCATCCTTAGGGTTGGAAGACAGGTGGTCAACATTCCATCTTTCATGGTGAAGGTTGACTCCCAGAAGCACAT
>JAYMTN010002813.1:0-10581 GCA_036897425.1 Erodium trifolium | reverse complement strand
TACTGACAATCACATGTTCGGGTTTATCAACGAAGCAGAGCGTCGCCCTCGGCTGACCCATCGATATTCAGACCCTCCTTTGAGCAGTGTTCGTCAGCGGGTTTTAGTTTTATTATCTTTCAGTTTATTGTTGTTAGGATTTGATAGTTATTTCATTATTGAGCTAGTTCATTTTTTTTGGATGTCAGTTTTAGATCGCCTATATAACAATTAAACAAAACGTCTTAAACGTTTAAGTAGTTACAAAATTATTGTATTTGTCTCATTACGACTTACAAACATGTACCGACTCTCTTATTGGAATGAAAAGTTGTAATTTACTCAAAAAAAAAAATTACATAGTTGACATGTGTAAGAAAAGGGAGAAGAGAATATTCCAAAAGGACAAGTCCTATCTACAAGCAGTAGAATGATTGGGATCATCGCACCATCCAAACTCGCACGCACTTGATAAAGGGCCCTGATTTCAGCTCCCTTGTCTCCTCTCTTCCCTCGCCCCTAAATTTCTGCGGGTCCCTCTATCTCCAGAATCTCCACGACGACACCTCCCAGGCACGCACTCTCGAGCTCCCCTACTCGATTCCGCCTCCCGCCCAATCGATCTCGATCAATGCCGGTAGGCCTCGCTTTCTATTCCCGCAATTGCTTGTTTTCCGGTGCTTTCCGGCCTCAATTCCGTGTTGATTTGGGGGCAATGAGGTTATTAGGGTTTCGGGTTCTCTGGGTTTCTCCTGGTTCTGGGTTTTGCCTGATTCCTCGACCCTTTGCTTCGTTTTTGTGTTTTGTTTGCTTAATTTTGTGATTCATGCGTCGCGGTGGGAGAATTTTGTGCGTTTGTGCCGGATTCGAAATCGTGGGTTTCTGTTTTGGTTGAAGGTTTGATTGTATAGTTTTGGTGGATGAGGAAATGTAGGGAAAAAGAAGTGATTTTTAGCCATGTTTTTTTTCTTCAGTTTGTTGATCGCTTTATTAGCTGAATTGGGTGTTTTTGTTTGTTTTAAGGAAATTGAACTCTGTTCATGTCAGCTTTTGTTCATGGATACTATATAGTTAATTGGTTAAGTTATGGGGATTAAGTAGTTAATATGAGCTAATTCTAGTTATGGTTGTTGCAGATGTGCTCAGTGTGTTTTAATACTGGCACCTGTTTATGTGTTTGGGGCCATTCATCAAATGGGGTGTTGTAGTTTACTGCTTTAGATATAGTTGCATGATTCATTGAAACATATTTCTAAGAGACCCTTTTGTGGACATGAGGTTCAGTTGGATTTGAGGGATGGCTGGGAATGTGAGATTTGAATCAAGTTCAGCTAGCCCAGAGGAATTGGCTTTTTCTGGGAACTATCCAAATGGGCCCAGGGGTAACTATTCCATATCCAGGTTGGATAGGTCTGGAAGCTTCCGAGAAGGGGGGGAGACCCGAATGTTCAGTTCTGGGAATAGTCTGTCCGGGGATTTGCCTCTGCCATCACAGTGGTTGGTGCTGGATCCTATTACTATAGGGGATCAGAAATATACTAGATCTGGCGAATTGAGGAGGGCTTTGGGGATTTCTTTTGGGAGCAATGCAGAAGACAATTCTTTTGGAGCTGCTCATTCGAAGCCTCCCCCTCCAGCGGCTACAGAGGAACTAAAACGTTTCAAAGCAAGTATAGTAGATGACTTTAACAAGTCCAGGTAATTTAGAATAATTTGAAATGCCAATGGTGCTTTATACTGTCCCACTTGTGCTTTTAGAGCCTTCAGCATTTGTGTTAAATGTTTTATAGATTCTGTAGTTCTATTATAGGACAGTTTAAACTGTTACACATCTTTTGTCAGCATGTTACGATGTATGTACTTTAAAATATTCTGTTGCAATAAGTATTAGGTATATATATTGAACCTCTATACTAAATCAATAATGGTTGAATTTAGAATGTAAAGACTTATGGTTCGGATCCCATATCAAAAGCTTATTATCTCATGACTATACATTTTTTTTACCAGGAGTAGGAAAAAAAAGTTTGATGAGTGTTTGTACAATTTGAACAAGTTTTCAGAGGCACTAAGTTCTGTGAAGCAGCAACGGAACGAGATGCTAACAAATGAAAGATCGGGTGGGTCAAATCTAATGAAGATGGTAAATCAGATTCAACGTAACTCTCAAGATCTCACAACTCATAGACTGGAGGACAGGACTAAGAATGTTCTAAAGCGAGTTCGGTCGTCAGTAGCAGAAACTCGGGTTTGTACAGCATTCATTGTTTTTTCTTGTGTATTTTCATCCTAAACAGTTGAATCTTCTATGTATTTAGAGAATGCATTTTTCTGTTTTCTTTGCAAATTCGGAATTTGTTTGCTCTGTATATTTTTTGTTCTCTGAATTTTTTTAATCTTACGGTATTCTAGGAGTTGTAAATCTAAACTCGTTTCTATTTTTTTGCTTTCAAAATATTTAACTGAGCCTTCCTGCCATGTAGGGAGTATTTATTTTCTTTTTATAATGTATCTTATATTGAGAATGAAGGAAAGATAAAATTTCCAAATACACAGAAGGTCTGCACGCATCTACGAAATTTAGCTTCTAAAAGAAAACAACATTGCATGGTAGCACTGGTACATCAGTGTGTTTTTATTTTTCAAATAAGCATACTGTTGCTTTCTATTCATATTCCTGTCCTCTGTATTTGTATTTTGCATTTTGCATTTGCTGATTCCCTTTTTAATCTTGTAACTTTAGGCTGAAGGCCGAACTAATAACCTTGCAAGACAGACTTTAGTCATGGGAAATGATAGAGATATGCTAAGGGATGGTGGGGAAGGTTCTGATCTAGTAGAAGGAAAGATTAGGAGACTACCTGCTGGAGGGGAAGGCTGGGAAAGAAAAATTAAAAGAAAACGTTCTGCTGGCAATGTTTCAATGAGACCCATTGATGGTGAGACAGAGCCTAAACGACACTACAAGCTTCACAGCGAACCTGTTCTGCAATCCTGTGATGCATTGGGTTTCAGGTTTTTTTCTTCTTCGTTTGTTGACCTGTAAATTTTGGTAACATAGGACTGCATTTGGCTTCTGTTTTTTTTTTTGGATATTGATTCAAAATTCATAAGATTACTGTCTAGTAGCACCTAGCCTTCTAATTATGATCAAACCATTAACAGTCATAGCCAAGTAAAATTCATCCTAATGAACATTTTTTTTTCTGTTTGACTTCTCTTCAAAGTGGACAGATAACTATGTGCTCTTAAGTTATATTTCCTACACCGCATGAAATTTAACTACTATACTAAATTATGAATGCTTGAAAAGGATATGGCACTCTTAGGATAGTCTGCTTATTGATATTTGTCAATCTTAGGAATTCACCTTTGTATTTGATGATTCAAGACTTCTACAAGACCACATATGTATACTACACAGGGTGCATTGTGCACTGATTAGGAAATGAGCCTAAACCCTAAAGCCCATAGAATTGACCCCACGACCAACAACAATTTATCTGCCTGAAACTGATGACGTTGGCGAGGAAGCACTTTGGTAAAAATGTCAGCATCAGCAATAAACAGGATAACAATGCCCAAAAAAATAAACGATTTGATTGATATCTTTTAGATTTACAAAATGACCCATTAAAGTTGTACCTTCTGACGTGAAAGTTAAAGTTCAATCCCTTTTGATGTAATATCGTGTAAGCTCATCTAAACTTTGAATATCTTCAACCAAACTTCTTGTTTCCAATGTGATTGACTTCATTTATGTGCATGTGGTCTTTATTTACTATTACTATCTTATTTCATAGTTTTATATGTTTTTATCCATTTGATGATAATTAGGCATAATCAAGGCCAATGTGTATCCTCACCATATAATATTTATGATTTAAACCACAAAAGTAAATACATTCTTGGAATGTCATCTTGGGCAGATCTGGATCATCCAATGGCAGTAGTAGCATTATCAAGGGAGATGTAAATTATCAGCCCCCTGGTTCAAGTTCCCGTGCTGTTCTCAAGAACGAACCGGAGAAGGTCTCTATTTCAAGGGACACAACATCAGGATTAATTAAGGAGCGATTTGTGGCTAAAGTGAACAATAAGTATGTGTTCTAGCTTCTCAGATGTTGGTAACCGATTTGCTACTGCAATCACTTAAATAGTTTAATAATCCATTGCTCTTTTAGTTTCTTAGTCGTGATTTTTCGACAATTATATTATCAGATTAAACATTCGGGAGGACAGTAGCATAGCCAGTCCGGTTCTCAAGGCAAAGGCGTCACGAGCACCAAGGTCTGGCCCTGTAATGTCAGCACACTCATTGTCCAGTTTTCCTCGTGCACCGGGAGCAGCAAATGAAGATTGGGAACAATCTTCAGTTGTAAACAAAGCTCAATCCCTAGGTGGGGTTAACAATCGCAAGCCTCCCACTCCCATATCTACGGCATCTTCTTCTCCCCCCATGGCTCAATGGGCCGGTCAGAGACCACAAAAAATCTCTCGCACCAGGAGAGCAAATATGGTATCTCCTGTCTCAAATCATGATGAAGTGCAAATATCATCAGAGGGATGTTCCCCTCCTGATTTTGGTAGAACTGCATGTATTGGTACCAACGGGTCACCTTTAGTCAAGGGACTGGTTAATGGAAACCAGCAATTCAGAGTGAAGCATGAAAAGGTTTCTTCTCCTGCAAAATTATCAGAAAGTGAAGAGTCCGGTGCTGGTGAAAACCACGAAAGATTAAAGGGAAAAGTAATTGGTGGTTGTGAAGTGGAGAAACCTGTAACTTCGGTTCAAAATGCTTGTTCTGTATTGCTTGCAAAGAAGAATAAAATGCTCAATAAAGAACTAGGAGACGGCGTAAGAAGACAAGGAAGGAGTGGTAGGGGCTCATCATGCGGTCGGGCTAGCTTTCCACCTACCAGGGAAAAAATGGAGAATCCATCCTCAATAAAGCCGCCTAGAAGTTCAAGGCCGGGTCCTGATAAGAATGGAAGGTGATGATTCTTTCCTTTGAAATCGAGTTGCTAGTAAATCTTCTTTCCTTCTCTAGTTAGCAGTTTTCAGTTTTATATGTTATCGATTTACATGTTTCAGTAAGTCTGGGCGACCTCTGAAGAAACTGTTAGATCGCAAGAGCTTTACTCGTCTTGGACAGATGCCTGCTGGCAGTTCTCCAGACACAGGTATCTTTCTTTTGTATATTTTCTGTATTATTGCCACTAAATCATTGCATTATTTCTTGTGTTTGTTTGTATGGCATTATTGATAACTATAATCGGACTACTATACTTAAGAGGTATCGAGCAAGAGCATTTATTTGCTTGGTTTCCCTGAAAAAAACACACAAAAAAACACAAACCAATCACGGCGAAAAAGGAAAGTAAAACATGAGCCTGCTGTACAGCCTTTAAAAATTGTGGCATTCATATGCAAGGGGTTGATTAGTTTTCGTTGGACATATTGAAGTTATGGTATTTAGTGTTGTTTATGTTTTCTTTTGTTGTTTTTGATAATATACGTATTACCAAGACTTGAACCTGACCTTTCCTTAAGGGGAAGCTAACTCCTTAACTCTTATTTATGTCATTTAGTTTTTAAAGTTCGAGATAATATATTATCATTGACACAGCCCGGCGTACTTTTCAATTGCACAAACGAAAAAAGGATATTAATTGTACACAATGATTTTTCTTGTTTAAATCTTCAAGCATGTGATGCACTTCTCCCCATGATGTTCCAGGTGAATCAGATGATGATCGCGAAGAACTCTTAGCTGCTGCAAATTTTGCTGCTAATGCAAGCTGTATGTCTGTTACTTACTTTGATGTGGTAGAAGCACATTGACTATGCCTTTCCCCTTTAAGCTTAATCTTATATCTCATATGGTTGTCCAGATCTTGCCTGTTCTGGTCCATTCTGGAAGAAAATGGAACCGATTTTTGCAAATGTGAGCTTGGATGACACATGCCACTTAAGGCAACAAATGGTAACCTGAATCTACTACTAGAAATATAGTTTTGATTATAAATTTGAGTTCTGCAAAATATTTTATGAAATGGGCAATTTTTGACACTCAGTTTCGAGTCCTGTTATTTTAGATAAGCTAAAACCGATTGGGATCTCAGTTCATCTAGTGGCTCTAAATAAATTTTGTTTTCCCAGGGTGATCTGGTGAATGAAGAAAACTGTTTATCTCAATATCTTGTTTCGGAAGGAAGAGAGAACGGTCTGATAGATCAACCTGGGTCAGAATCACCTTTCAATGTTGATTTCGTTGATGCCAAACGTGTGAGATTAGACTCAGAAACAGGGAACAAAATTGCTCCACTATACCAAAGAGTGTTGTCTGCTTTGATTGTGGAAGATGAAATCGAAGAATTTGAAGATGACACTTTTCAATATGATAACGATCTTAGATACAGGGACACGATTGATTTCGGACATGAGGCCATGATGGGTCTTCACACTCAGAAGCAATCTACTATTAACAAAGGTTCTTGCAACGGGAGTGGTATATTAAGTAGGGTCAATAGGAACCAGAATAGATTATATGAAGATGATTTGTTCCAAGGAGAACAAAGTTATTTTTCTTCAGAGAATGCGTCACTACCCAAGGTGCAAGGAAATGGTGTTGATCATCAGTATGAGCATATGTGTCTGGAGGAAAAACTGTTGTTGGAGCTCCAGAGTATTGGGTTGTCTCCAGAGACAGTGGTACACATATAGGAATTGATGTCTATATAAGGTTTCTGTTTCTTACTACATGTTGATTTATCTTTTTTCTTTTTCATTTTTACAACAGCCTGATCTGGCGGATGGAGACGAAGATGGAATCGATAAAGATATCGCTGAACTACAGAAGGGACTTCATCAACAGGTTATGCTTCTATTAAACTTACTCCGACCTAGAAGTTTAACCTATTAGAGCATCTGCAGTGCACCGATTAGCCCAGGCAAATCCGGCTGATTCACCCAACCTCTCCACAGTGGTATTCGTCCAACTCTGGGCGAATTAGGGGCGAATAGCAACGTTTTGTGTGATAATTGGTTCAAGAGGGGCGAATTCACGGGGGCGTGAATACTTTGCCCCGGAGGAGAGAGAATTGCCCCAACCTGTAAAAAACCACATTTTTTTTACAAAATTCCCCTCCTTTTCTCCCTCCCCTGCAGATGCCCTTAGAGCATTCCCATCGGGGGGGACGCCAAGGAGGCACTAGGCCACCAGTTTTGGGCCGGTGGTACGCGGGCGTTAGCACCTTGTGGGCAGTGACGCTTGGACGGGTGCTGGCGCTCCGCAGCAGGGCGCCCCTAGCCCACACCCCCTCCGCCTCTCTCCTTGCAACACGTGCAATTTTGATTAAAATTTGTATTTTTCGATATTGTACCATTGTTGGGCATGAACTAGGTGATGCCATGCCATGGGGAGCAAAATGTGTTGCATTGGGTGGTTGACGCTCTCTCCTACGTGGCAAAACCCTTTCGCCTTTGGAGCATCCTCTTAGCATCAAATAGGTAATGCTAGCTAAGTGGATGCTCTTAGGTGGAGGGCCCAACTAGCATATATGCACGTGGAGGAAGCACAAACGAATGACATGCCCAATAAAAAACCGTACTCTTCCACCATGCTAAATTTACTTTTAACCCTAAAGCTTAAATTGTTAAGTGGAGGACCCAACTAGTATATAAAGTGGTCTCTAAATCCACATTCTTTCAATATGGTACACTATCATTTTTTATAAGCTTCATATTTCCTAAAACATATTGTTTGCTCAGAAAATTATTTCTGTATTGAGCAAAGCTATACATATTTTTTTATAAGTATTTCTGTTTGATACAAAAACAATTATTCAAATTAGTGTAAGCAGCCCTAATATTTGTTTTGCATTTCTGTATTTTCATTTCGCACTGATCATAGTTTCTTATTACTTGTACTGATGGATACAGGCTGGTAAAAGAAAAGCACACATGAACAAAATTATTAAAGTAATCGAGGAAGGGAAGGCAATGGAAGGACGGTAGGTCATTCATTAATTTGGCTTTTATTTAATGTTTTTTAACGGATGGGGATTAATATAAATTTTCTTTTTGGCAGAGTCCTTGAGAAGGTTGGATTGGACAGACTTGTCGAGGTGGCTTATAGAAAGCTTCTGGTATGTTCTTCTTATATTTATATTCCATTCTTTTGTTCAGGGATAATTGTAAAAAAGTACCCTTAGGTATCCAATTTTTGCAACTTGTAGCTCTCTTCTTTGATAATTGCAAAAAAGAGCTCTGGACTTGTCTTTTATTGCACTTTGTATACATTTGTTTTAAAATGACTATTTCACCCTTGAAAAATAAAAATAATAATCTGTATGGTTCAAAGAGGAAGAAAATTAAGAATTTGAAAATCTGGGTTTTTTGTTTTTTACATATTATTTTTTAAATTTAAACTTTGAGGGTAAAATTGTCATTTTTACAAGTCGCCGCAAAAAGAAAAGTCAGGGTACTTTTTTAGAATTATCAAAGAAGAGGGCTACAAGTTGCAAAAAACAAATACCTCCGGGTACTTTTTTGCAATTATCCCTTTTGTTTACTGAATTTGAATTACTTAAATACAATATGGATTGCAAAGGTAAATCTTGTAATTCAAATACTACACCATTGAACAATATTGATAGGCCACTCGGGGAAGTAGTGCTGCAAAAGCTGGCGTGCCTAAGGTTTCGAAACAAGTTGCCTTTGCTTTCATGAAGAGGACTCTTGCTCAATGCCGAAAGTTTGAAAATACTGGCAGAAGCTGCTTCAGTGAGCCCGCTCTTCGCGATGTCCTTTATGCTACACCTCGTCACAGTGATGACACAAAACCCACGAATCACATCGGGTCTACAGCTTCTAAAGATGCAAGAGCTGAAAGTCATGGCTCCCAACAAGAGCCTGCTTCGTCATCAGGTTTGCCATTTTTTAAAGGGATAATCTCAGTCAACTATTGTTAAGTATACACCATTCTCATTAATAATCCCTGAATTTAAAAAGTTTTTGACGACCCCATAAGTTTTTTTTACTCTTTTATCTCAATTCCATCAACATGTGGGTGTGGAATGACGAAAACACCATCATATTTAGTTTTTTATGAGGGTATTTTCGTTATTTCATACCCCAAAATTGACGGAATTGGGGTGAAATTAGGATTAATAACTTTTAAAACGGAAGGGTAGTTGGTTGAAAAGGGTGCATACTTAAGGGTACCTGAGTATTTTACAATATTGTGGTGTTCTATTTTCCCGACAAAATTCTTATGATATGTTTTCGGTTTCGACACAATGTTAAAAATCATGCTCCAAGCACCTTCGAATAGTAGAATATAGGGACAATTATGCTCAACTACTCTGCACTTTTCTCGATCAATTGTCCCTAAGTTTAAAAGTAAAATACAAAATTGGGTGTGCAATGACGACAATACCCTCATGCAAAAAGAAAAAAAATAAATTTTTGGATGTAAAGTGACGAAAATACTATCATACAAATTTCCCCCCTCTCTTGCAGGTTTCCCTGCCAATAGGGCTGATTGGAGTTCGCCTCGAAATGACTGCGATTTTGCGAAAACCGGGCCAATATTGAACAGAGGGAAAAAGAAAGAACTCCTGCTCGACGACGTCGGGATCAATCCTTCCACGAGAGGCGCACCGACTCTCGGGAGCACTCCGTTGGGCGGCGCAAAGGGAAAGAGAAGCGATAGTCACCACCCGGCCAAAATCGGCCGCCCGGTGGGCGAGCGCAAGTCAAAAGCCAAGCCGAAGCAGAAGACAGCTCAGGTATCTACCTCGGGAAACAGGTTCGAAACCAAGAAAAGGGAAAACGGGCAGGACTTATTCAAAGAGGTGAAGGAACAACCGGTAGAGTTCCCCTCGTTGCAGCTACACGAACTAGACTCGATCGAAGAGCTCGGTGGGCCTCAGGATCTGAGCTCTTGGTTGAACTTGGATGATGATGGGTTGCAAGACCATGATTCAATGGGGCTTGACATCCCCATGGATGACCTCTCAGACTTGCAGATGCTTATCTGAAGAAAAAAACACTATCCTGTACATTCCCATCCATGGATATTATTGTTGTCATTAGTGTATCAGACTGCTGGCTAATTGGCACCTGTAATTATTGCCATTCTTTTTGTATTCTTCCACAGAGTAAGCCATTGGAAAGGACAGAAATAATCTCCATTGCAGTTTCTATGTAAGAGGCTCCTCTGTTTATCCTATATATACAGGCTGATGTTGCTTTACTTTAAATAGGATAAACCTAGATTGATCTTGTATCTGATATATAAATATTGCAAAAAAGTACATTGAGATATTCATTTTTTCAATTTGTAACTCTTTTCTTTTACAATTACAAAAAAAATACTTTGAACTTGTCCTTTTTGTTGTAGTTTGTATAAAAATGACCCTTCTGTCCCCACAAGCTAGATTTGAAAAATAAGTGAAAAATATATAATCCAAATTTTCAAATCCCTTGGTTTTCTTCACTTTGATTTTCAGCTACAAGAATCATTGTTTAGCATGTATGATTATTGATCATGCAACAAAATGATTCGAGGATTTCTTCAACAAAATAAAACCGTA
>JAYMTN010002812.1:0-10585 GCA_036897425.1 Erodium trifolium | reverse complement strand
CTGAAGTTACCGGTTGAAAATATTTGGCAAAAAACATCTTTTGCCCTTGAATTAGCTTTGTACGTCCTCCTGGCGAGTATTCTTGAGTCTTGTATGAAGAAGAAGGAGAAGATGGCATGTTCATTCTTCCTTTCTTCTTAATCCCTTTCTTCAAAATTGGCTGAACAAGTTGTATGTCCATGGGTAAAGCCTGTCAGACGCTCCACCCACCAAGATAAATATCAGAAGATTCACAAGAGATCAAAGGTCTGATGAACAGATGAAGTTGAAGGAAATCTCTGTCAGAACAAAAGGTGAGCAGCTGTTACTTGATGTGAGCAATTCATCGAGCACCTGATGTGCAATCGGTGGTCCTATGGCCAAAGAAAGCCACCATGGACACTACACCGATGCCTTGAACTTCAGAAGTCCTTGTAGTGATTGTAATGATTGAGAATGATGAGGGACTTTGAAGACAATGGAAGAGAGACGATGAACTTTGTAGAGACCCTTGCAGACAAAACGTCAAACACCTTCAGTGCAAACAAACACCAATGTGCACCAGTATAAAATCCCGACAAATCAGCTAGTACAGTGGTCCGATGGCCGCTTGGCCATCATGGACACTACACCGACTAGTGATTATGATGAAGAAGAATACCAGAATCAGTCGGATTGGATGAAGAGAAGTCGCTTTGGTGAAGATCTTGAAGAATGATTGAAGATTGTATTGTTTGAGGATGAAAGCCCTGTAACTAGCACTGTAGCTAGCACTGTAGCTAGAGAGGATTCTAGAGTTTCTGCGCTTACAGTCGCATATGTTATTAAGAAGTTGTTGTAATATGTGGTCTACAACGACCTCATCTTTTAGTTGTTAGAGATACTAACTTCAGAGATGGTTTACTGCATCGTCTCTCAAGTTGTATTTTGACTAAAAGTGTCTTCAACAATATAATTATATAGTCACAGGAGATGTTTTTCCTAGTAGTGTGCTAAGGTAGTTACAGGAATCACTCCATGTCAGAGATAACTTCCCCAAAAGCATATTTGCAAGGAGGATCTCACACATTTTCGTTCCTTCGTAGAAAACGATTGGGACAAATTGTTAGCCATGTAGAAGGCGAATCACGCCTATCACGTACGTTTTTTTTTTTTCGAGCATCATCAGTCCCATAATTCTTGTCTAACCATCATCACATATATTTTTTACTGATTTACAGAATGAGTAAAGGTCGAATATGAGTTAAAGAATATAGTACCTAATGGTTTTTTGTCGTTTTGAAATTTAAGTACAATAGTTTCATAGTTCCTAGCAGGGGTAGCAATGACATGAGCATGCTGGGAATCCGTTATAAATATGGTAACAAGAGGTTCATTAAGCAACGCATACTCTTAGCTCCATTTGTTAACATTAGCATTTTGTGGGACCATGTACAATAATAATCTGTTCATCTATGGTTTCTATTTACTAAAATCATGCATAGTTCGAGCAACTACAAAGGACATGCTATGTAAATTCATGTTGTCAACCATAAAAATAAATTATTTTCAACTTGTTGAACTAAATGATCGATAATTGCTAAACATAAAATCAAAACGAACAATTGATACGATGTGCAGAAATTTTGAAATAATTGTGACTTGATAGTCTCCACCAACTGACTCGAAATAATTTGCTCGAACTAACCACGTGATGTTCATACAACTTCAACCCAATAAGGTGCTCACTCATTCTAACGACGACATACCAAGGAGTGTATGAAATAAGAAACACGGACATGGATAGTAGAATATAATTTTGGAAAGAGTAAAAAGCAATTTTTGTGAGTAAAAACTCTCTAAAATAAAACTAGTATATATAAGTGCGGGCAATGGAGTTCAAAGTCGAAAATTCGTGGGGTGATCAGATCTCATGATCCCCCACACGATTTTGACCCGTAATATTATCTGTGCCTGACTTTTGCAACTAATGCACAACTCAAGTAAGAAAGTCTAAAATATGACCAAATCAAAAACATAGAATACTTAAAAATACGTGACCAGTACAAAAGAACCACCAAAACAAATAACAAAATAAGAAAAATTGCAAATATCATAACAATGAATGGTGGGGAAATCGCCGACAATAATGTAATGGATCTAATCTCAGGCCGGTCCTTTTCAATAAATTAATAGTTCCGAACCTATAAATATTTAAAAATACTAGTTGTGTTGTGTGGCTAGAGAGATAAGGGGAGAGAACACGTGGCATTTTGTAACTAGAAGGCCTCCTTCTCCTTCTCCTGCTAGGGTTTGGTTGGGTTTGATGACGACCCTAATTCCTTCAGCAGCCCCATTTTATGACTTTGTTGCTTCAACGTCTTAAAGCTCCATATGCCATCACTTCCTTCTGTTCTGTTCCTCAAATCATCATTTTCACGTGTTTATTAATTTCAAAATTAACTGTCCAATAATTCAAACATCATGATTCTGTAACGAAAACGCAAGTAAATGATTATGCAAAATGTTTTTTTCTTTTTAGTTTATTTATTTATTTATTCATTCAAGATATCATTAATACTAGCTCCATAGACTTGACATGAATTTTCAACAACTACGACAAAATAGAATAAAGAAACTGTTCGTCAAAATTAAGATCATATCGACAAAAATTAAATATGATTTTTGACTTTTAAATCATTGGCATTTTTTCCATTGAGCGATAAGTTTCACGTGAAAAAATATGTTACTGCTGCAAGGAAAAGACAGTGGAAATCAAAGCCCACGCGCAGTGGATCACCTACTTTCCACACTTGGAATTAAGATGCTGTATTTTAGTGTATCTGTCTACTATGCCTATTCTTAATGAGGGTTTATTAATATCTCTAACTCAATCATAAGTTAAGTTAGAAAATTGTGTCCATCTTTATATGCTTTAGGTGTAGACAAACCTTGCCCTTGTTTGCCAATGGTCCCATGCAACTTACCATACATATGCAAAGAAAATTGTTTCTTTCTTTTGGGCAGTAATGTGAGTTGTGGAGCTAAAAGTAGTTTGCAGGCAGAAACCGGTTTCGAACTCTCTCCGACATTAATTGTGTATTGCGTTACGTGTTGGATTTTTCTGAATCCACTCGTGATTTTATTCGTAACTTCTCGACTATTCACTCCAGAAACTTGAAGTTACAAGTTTTGAATGAAAAATGTGTCATGGTGATGTATTGTGAGTGTGTGATGGATGGCAAATTCAAATTGGCATGACATTGCATGATTGAAGGACTAGTGTTTGTAGAATTTGTGTGTAGAGTTTATAGTGAAGTGTTGGGTTGTCACTGAGCAGGCAATGCCAGGCAGATATAGATGTAAGAGGCCCATCCAGTTCCCAATTACCCTACAGCACAGAACTCTCCTCAGCTTTATCTACTTCTCTGGCATTGTGAGTTCAGAAATGAATCATTTTCATATTGATCAAGAGAAAGGTGTGTGTGTGTAGGTGTCAGTGTTGTGAGATTAAAATATTAAAGAGGGGAAAATGATGGAATATCCAAACAAGATCCATGAGGGGCCAAGCAAGGACTGGGCCATGGGTTCCACATGGCATCCTTCTCTAAGGCACACCCTCCATTATATCACTTAAAGGGGACAGTTGTGGCACCTCAACTCAGCTCCTCTTCATCCCCACACCCACTAATCTCCACTTCTTGTACTCTTGTATTGTACCAACAACATATCCATTTACTCACTTTTGTTCTCCCATGTCTTGCTAGTTAAGTCTTGTGTTGGGTTATGAACTTTTTTTGGTTGAAGCTAGGATTAGGGGAGTGAGATTAAGACATGAGAAAGTAGCGCACACCATGTGTTCGACGATATGTCTCAAAGACAAAAATGGTCAGGGGCGCTTGGAATGAAGTGATGGTTAGCCTCTGTGGATGAAAGTGAGTGCTGGGTGTTGCTTAATTAAGGTGTATAGATTAGTTTAGGATTTAAAAATGAAAACTTTAGGTTGGGTTAGTGTTGTGCACAGTCAGTGGAAGGGGCGTGGGGATGGGATATTTTGGCAAAGGAAAAGAGACCCAAAAGAAAGACATGTCATGGAATGCGAAACACAAGGCCACATGGTTTGTCCTGAGCATCCATACCTGTACTTAATTTATTTTTTCTTTGGTTTATAAAAGTTGAAAGCTACAAACAGCCTGTCCTTGTTACCACCCCTCCCCTTTTAATTTCAAGCAAGCCCTAAAAATGGAAAAGAAGAAAAAAAATGCACAAAAGAATTGACTGAGCTTAGAAAAACATAAACTTTTGGCCCCTTGCCTTGATTGATATCCCAATAATGTTTCTTGCTCTTGCTCTGTCTCTCTCTTCTTCAATGCATCACCATCCATTTTCTCTCTGTAAATGGCATTGTGCTAACAGGTACAAGGAGTGATTCTTCTTAACAAACACCTCTTAGCTCTCTTTTTTTATAAGCTCTTCTTCTTTACCTTTCTTTTTAAACTCCTTGACTACCCACTTTATTGGTTCTTAATGGAATCCATGTCAGGGAATGAATGGCTGGAAAGCCCAAACCAGTCTTCTGCTACACTTGTCTGTAAGTACCCTCTCTCTCTCTTCCCCTACTTGCTATCTTTCTTTATTTATCTTCTTTTAGCTTGACCTGTTTCTTAATTATTTTTCTCTCCATTTCTTGTTAGTCCTCATCTTTGCTTCCAATCTTCTTGGAACTATCTCTGCAACTTGAGAGATCTCTTTTAAGTGCTTCTTTAATGGATTAAAATAATAGACTTTTTGGTATGACCTCCTTGGCTCCTTGCTCCTATTTATTCAATTTCCTTTTTCTTCATTCTCAACTCACAATGTGTTGCTCTGCATGATTCTGTTATCTGTTCTTGCACACTAATTTGGCAGGTTCAGGTTCAACCCACCAAAGTGCACATCTTTATTGATTTTCACTTCATCTGGGTTCCCTAGTTAGTGACTGATCTATCACTGCAAGCTTTGATTTGTTGTTGTTGTTCTTGTTCAAATAATTAATTAGTCTGGTGAAATTGCATCTTAGGGGGGTTATTAGGTGAGTTGGGGAAGAGAATTAGAAGGTGAAGGTTTAATTTTATGGAGTGGAACTTGAAAGCACCAGCTTGGGATTTGAGTGAGCTTGAACAAGCTGCTATTTCAGCTGTTCAAGGGTCAAGCAGCTGTGGAGATAACAAGAGCAGAAGTGATTTTTCCATTGATCTGAAGCTGGGGCGGGTCGGTAATTTGACAGAAGAGATGATGATGGATAAGTGGAAGGAGCCCACCAGAGTGGCATCAAAGAGGGCCAGAGCAGCTAGTAATGCCTTGTGCCTTGTTGATGGGTGCAATACAGATTTTAGTAATTGTAGAGAGTATCATAGGCGCCATAAGGTCTGTGAGATCCACTCTAAGACTCCTGAGGTTACAATTGGTGGCCACAAGCAAAGGTTCTGCCAGCAGTGTAGTAGGTATACATGATTCTAAATTAATTATTTATCTCCTCATTATATACTTGAATATCATATGGTTTATATAGCAAGTGCTTGGGAAGAATGGTCAATACCTGAGCCTGAAGTTTTCATATATGAATCTACAGTCACAACACTATTACTAGGAATTTTATGCAGAATGTGTAGTTATGATTCTCTATCATTTCATATCACCAAGTAGCTTTAGATGGTTTATGTAAAGATATCGTCTCTCTTGTGTAAACAACCATGTTTTATGTGCTGATTTTTGTTTGTAGTAGCCGTGTTTTACGTTAAATGTATATGCAGTAACAATGAGAGCTGTGAAGATACTGAGATTCACATTTCAGATACAATGGTTTTGGCTGGTTTGGTTAATTGACATGGTTGGTTTGTTGTTCTAGGTTCCATTCTTTGGAGGAGTTTGATGAAGGAAAGAGAAGTTGCAGGAAGCGCCTTGATGGACACAACAGGAGGCGGAGGAAGCCTCAGCCTGAACCCATGTCTCATGTTGGGAGCTTCTTGTCCAATTACCAAGGTTAGCTTCAACACATATATCATGTCTCATGATCTCATCTCATCTCATGTAGGGAGCTTGTCGTCCAATGCACTAAAAGATTGTTGTTGAGATCAATAATCACATACATCCAGTAAAAATAACAGCCACTTACAAAGAAGAGTCAAACCAAACTAACATGTTACAAGATTGGCTTTTTAGTTAACCTGATATAAGTGACGTGTTTTAATAAACAGAATTTACATGATATCAGAGTGAGTCGATTTAGGCATGCGCTTGTGGGTCGCCCCATGACTCAACTCGGATACATATGTAGAAATCCAGTTCTGTTATGACCCACGTGCAAAAGAGAGAGTTGATGCATTTGGAGTGGTGTTTCAGGTAACCAAATGATGGGGACACAAGTATATCCGTGTACTAGTGTGATGAACCCTAGCTGGGCTGTGTCAGTGAGCAGTGAGGAAGAGGCAAGGCAACTCTACAACCAGCAGCAACAGTTGAAGGTGCAAAGCTCATATCTTGGATCCTCCTCAAGCACGAGCAGCTACAACAAAGAACGCAAGGCTTCTATATGTCAGCCTCTGCTGATGAGCATGGCTTTGCCAGAAAGTGGTGACCATAACATGTTCTGCGACAGGTTAACAAACACAGTCCCCATCCCTTACGGGGACTGTGCTCTCTCTCTTCTGTCATCGCCACAGTCGCAGACATCTGGGATCAGCTTGTGCCACCTCGTCCACCCCACCTCAGCCCCATTGGCCCAGACCCATCACCATAATGGGCTTGACCCAATGGACTCCGTTCTTGTGGCCAGTGCTGCTAATTTTCACTTGCCCTCCCATGATACACCTCCCAACACCAACAGTGTTCCCTTCCACTGGGAGTAGCTTATCTTCTTAGCAAACATAAATTACATAACTGTATCGATTTTTCATTATTGTTATGTGTTGTCATCAGTTGCGGACTGTGGAGTGAACCCAATCCAACTTCTTCTTTTTTATCTATATATAATTTATGCATATATAGCCCGTTTCACGACTGTTTGGTTGGTGGGAAAGTGTCATGAGTCCTAATTTTGACGATGGATCTTTGTCTTTATACGGCGGCAACAGTCTATCTTTGTCTGTCATGCGCATGTCCAATTTGTTTGGAGCATTGTTCGGACATGTCGTTTTCGTACGTACTGTAGTAAGCCATGCGATTCACGTCTCTACGCCGACAACATTTTATGCACGTGTATGTATCTCAACGTTATAACTGGGAACGTAACTGCCTGTGTATGATTATCTCTCAGACTCAGACCCTCTCACCTTGACATGTTTTTTCTACTTTCTGTCACAATTTTTAATTTATTAAAAATGGGTTCCCTTTTTCTATTTTGGTCATCGGTTGGGCTTCGCCCCAACAACGAGGAATGATTCAGACAAACGAGGCCCAAATGAAATCATGGCTCAGAGGTTCACCCAGGTCCATCTACCAACGGGCCCAATTGAATTATTCGTTTAACAGCTACTTTTAAAATTAACAGTTCAATATTAGTTATTTTTTCTCCGTTATAAAACAAAGCTTCTTCTTTTTAAATTGAACTGAATGTTTTAAAAACAAATATGAATTGCTGGATAATTGTGTCGATCTTGTAATGTCTTGAAATTAAGGCCACCCTAAGTAGGCTCATGCTAATCACCGCCTTGTCTGTTGGGGACACTATATTCAACCCCGGAGCTACCTTGCCTAGGATCCATTCAAGAGTTTCGTCCCTTCTTCCGGTTTATCCTATGGGGTATCGTAGACGACCATGGAAACTGACCATCCATAGATGCTCTCGCACGCTGTCATCTGACTTAGAGTGGCGGTTCTCCTGAGGAGGAAGGGTTCGAGGTTGGCCATTGCAGGTTACATGCACCCTCTCTCGCAACCTCTAGCCCTTACGGGGTAGGGAGTCTCCTCAATCGAGGATAGGTGAGCTTCTGATGCCCAAGCTACCGCCCGCAATAGTCCAGGATGTCTCACCTTCAGGTAAGCAGGGATCAAACGTGACAATTAACGTTCTGCCTAAGAAATCTGCATACAAGGGGTGCTTTGTTTCCGTCTGGTTCATCCGCTCATCAGGAGAGATCGCGGAGGGTATGACCTTAGATGAGTGGCTGGTTGTGACAACCAACGTCCTGCCTAATCTCCTGGAAACTAGGACAAGCCCGAAAGGTTTTCTAGGAGAGTTCTCCCTAATGCAACCAGCCTCCGGAACACCAATGAAGGGGGTGTCACAAGGCCTCTCTACAAGCATTGAGCTGAAAAAGACCCTAGTGAAGAATAGGGTTGAGGAATCCACGGACCCCCTCGGGGGTTGAGACGAAGACTGGGAAACAGCCTCGCCGGGCCCCATAAGGCCTCCTCTTGGCCTCGGGTTGTTAGGGACGAATGGAAACCCGGCCCTAGATAGGGTATTTTTTAGTAGTTATTGTGTTCCCTGTCTAAGACAAGCACTTTATCCCGACTTTTAGTAAGTCTCTCATGAGGTTCCAACTACTTATATGCACCTATGGCTGGTCTCAGGCCGAGCCGAGCTTGACTTGTCTGGCTTTTGGTTTTGTTACTTTTCTATTTCCATTTATACATCTTAAAATAATCATATATGCCTCGATTATATTTCGAGAATTCAGTGTAGGATTATCTACGGATTGTCTTCTTTTCCCGTATTCTTCATCAGACCATAGTTAAATTTCAATAAAATTGTTTCTTTCGCTAAAAAAATAGTTGTGGACTAGTCAAAATTTAAAAAGCAATCTGATATATGAACTTTTTCTTATAACTATGTTCAAAATTGGATATATTTATTAAACAAGTCAAGATATAAAGAAACCCTTCAAAATTCAATAGACTTATAGTCCATCTCATTCAACATTTAATTGTTGTATGTTTTTTTGATAAATCAAAATAATATTTTTAACTAAATATTTATTAAAATAATACAAATCGAATCAAGTTAAGTTCAAAAATAAATATTTGTTTTCGAAATTCTCACGAACTTTTTTTTGAGCATATGATATAACTTTTATTGTTATTTGAATAAAAATATCACGTGGATCGTATAGAATTGGAAATAAGATAATAGGACAAGATAAAATTTTGGTGACGGCCGAAACATTGATCATATGACAAGAAACTTTGGATTAATAGTGAATGAGCTAGAGGTGGTTCCCTATTCATATTGTGGTTGACGCAATGAATCCAAAAGTATTTCACTGTCTCAACTTGAACAAACATGTTGTGTCGTAACGGTCGTCCAAGGAATATATCAGGGAAAGGGGGAGGCTAGGGAACAGAAGGTGTCTGTTTCGCAAAGGCTCGGGTGTTTCTCATCTGAAACACCCCGAGGTGTCCTAGGGGTCTCATGATGACTATATAGATTACTTAGAAAGCCTCGATGTCGCCCCCATCGAGGCCAACTTCCATGTCATAGTTATTGCTGCCATGTCCATCCTGGAGGCAGGTACCAGGACCTCCTATCCCAGTGGGAAAGAGGTACCCCTAAGGCCCCTCCGACTGTTCGTCAAGATTGTTGTCGAAGGCATAGTCATCACGGAGAGCCATGGGGCGTCGGGGATCTCCTTTTCGTTGGTGATCACCTCCCTATTGACGCATGCTGAGACGTGTATCCACAATGATGCGGATTCAGAGCAACATTTCCCTCTCCCGTGTTGTTCGTCGATTGTTCTGCTCTTCCTGTTCGGTGTTGAGTGGTTATTCAAACACCCGCTCTTGCCGATGGATCAGGCTCCATGGGTAGATTCCCCTTAGACGGGAGGCCCAATCATGCACGGGAGAGGCAGATGGGTCAGATCCTTCTAATCGGGTCTAGTTTTCCCTCGTGGATTCCATATTACGGTCGGGTGGATTTCAGCGTTGATTCCTCACGAATAGGGGTGCACCAATGGTGGGGCTATGAATCGTGATCGCCTCGGTATGCGAACCCTGTTGGGATAGCGGCGCTAGTGGGAATCCATTGAAGAACGAGACCATTATCTTCCTCGTCATAGTATCTCTAGATTGGCGTCAGTGCACGAGGAGCCGTCATAGGTAGGAGGTTCCACGTCGGGGGATAGATCATCCCATCAGGGAGGGAGCGACGATGCGAGGCAAGGGCAGAGGTGTCTCCCGTTGGTTGGATCCATGGTCCCCACTGCATTTGAGGGGCTGCAGGAGGGCGACGAGGGTTCAAGCGAGGAGCGACAAGGGTCGGTGGGTGCGGTAACGGTGTAGACATGAAGATAAAATGATGTTATTTGCCGAAGACGAAAATAATTATGAGGGAGAAAAATATTTAAAAACCCTAAAGGTAAATATTAGTTATCCACTCAAACTTATATAATTTAGCTGTTCGAATTCAAACCAATTTAAACAATAATTTAAGCTCAGATTAGTCTTTTGATTACGACTATACCTTTTTTTGAAATAGAGAGATATCAGTGCTTTTATTCAATACAATTGTTCCAAACACACAATAGAATTTTCAGGATCATAGATCCTACCATCCAGATTATAGTCAAGACTTCCGTAGGTGTACCGACGCTCATGGACGTATAAATATAATCTACTTTGCATCGTAGATAAGAAGAAAAACACAAAT
>JAYMTN010002811.1:0-10586 GCA_036897425.1 Erodium trifolium | reverse complement strand
CTTATATAGGACGTTGCACAAAGCGATCGGGCGAAATTCTGCCATTCTCTCCGGTTTTCTTTTCTTCGGAATCAACACCACATTCGTATCATTCATATTACATGGCAGGAGTCCGGTCTGAAACACGTTCTGAACCATTGTGACCACATCCGGTCCAACAATACTCCAAAAATGATGGTAGAACCCAGGGTTAAACCAATTTGGCCCCGGTGCCTTTAGCGCTTCCATACTGAAAATCGCCCTTTTTACTTCCTCTTGAGTAACCGGTTTCATCAAATCAACATTTTGGTCATCCGAGACTGACCTCGGAATTAGCTCATATATCTCCTCTCCCTCCGAACCAGTAGTTTTAAATAGGTCTGCGAAATAATCACTTATTACCTGCTCCAACCCGGCATTCCATTCTCTGAAATGACCGGTGTTATCTCTCAGCCGAGTAATTCTGTTGAACCTTCGTCTAGACCTTGTTTGTGCCTGAAAATAACCAGTATTTAGGTCCCCACTTCTATGCCAAAACTATTTGGCCTGTTGTCTCCATCTCGTATTTTAAATTCCCAATAACTTTGACAGCCGGCCTCGTAGTTGCTGAATTCTTCGTCCTTTCCCTTGGTTCCACGGTCCAACCAACCGTCCATCTCCTCCTGGTACTATTTGATCTGCTCATCAATTCTGTGAAAATGATTTTTAGCCCAGGCCTTTAATTTTGCAGCCGCGATTCTGCCCTTGTCCATAAGACTTTCCTGGCTAATATTCGCCTAAACCGAGCGCAGGACCTGCTCGCAGCCAGCGTCCCTTACCCAACTTTGGTCAAATTTAAACTGTCGGGCTGCCCTTGTTACTCTTTCCTTCTCACCATAGAAAAATATAGGCGCATGATCAGAAGTAGAGAGTCCCCCGTGTTGCAGCATGCTATTAGGAAA
The DNA here is from genome assembly GCA_036897425.1 of Erodium trifolium. NCBI lineage: Eukaryota > Viridiplantae > Streptophyta > Magnoliopsida > Geraniales > Geraniaceae > Erodium > Erodium trifolium. The sequence goes on along the minus strand of JAYMTN010002811.1, from coordinate 9,666 downwards.
TTTCAGCATCTTGCTTCTGTTTATCACCACCCTATCATACTGCACCTCCATTCCATCTTCTCTATGTCTGCCTGTTTCCCACGTGTATCTGTGACCTGTTTATCTTCACATCTTGGAGCTGGTTATCCTCTAAAGCCTCCCTAAAACCTGTAAGCAGAGATGTGGGGTAAGTATTTCCCCCACACACGTCCTCATAACTCAACACATTGTTGAAATCCCCCATCGTAAACCACAGACTCGATTGCTGATGCTGGGCCAAAAGACGTATCAATGCTCACGTTAAATGTTTCCTCTCCCTTTTTGGCTCCCCATATATTCCCGTTATTCGCACTACATCCCCATCCTCCAATTTATATAGTAAATCAATATAGTCTACTGAGTACATTTTAATGTCCACGTCCTCCTTATTCCTCCAAAGCATAGCGACTCCTCTACTTGCCCCTCTTGTATTTACAATGAACGCTCCTTCCATTCCAGTACTCCTCCTGATTCCTTGAACAATGTCTTCTTGACAATTTGTTTCACACAAGAACACAATGTTGGGTTTCTTTCGGGTAATCAACCCTATTAGGAACTGTCTTGCCTTGAGGTTCCCAAGCCCCCGACAGTTCCACGCCAACACTATCATTTGGATTGCGGGGTTGCTTAGTAACCCTCACCAATGTATGAATTGATTCAGTGACTATCGCAGGATACTCGGCTCCAGACTCTAGACCTGTTTCAAAACCCACTCCTTCTCCACTTGTCCTTTTCCCCAATAAACCTGTCAGTGTCTCTGTCTCCACCCCGACTGTACACGTCTGAGATCTTTCCTTAAGTTTCCACTTCTTTGATTTCATGATTTTAACCCCACCATCCGAACCTTGCTGCTGCACCAGTACCAAATTTGCAGCGTCTATGTTTTTCTTTCCACCCTTCTCTGTGACCACATATCCTTTCTCAACCACATCTCCCTAGTTCTCCCCCACCTCGTCCTCATCAATTAGCATGAACTCCTTCTGCCCCTCCACCCCCGTACCTCTTTGCTCATTCTCTTTTAACCCTATCATCACACCTGCAGGTTGTACCTGAGATTCTATGAGTGATTCTGACCTACGTTCTCTCAATTGTCTACTATTCTCTTCATGACAGTCCTTCACTCGATTTTGGGATTTGGTCTGCGTCTCCTATGTCTCCGAGGGTCGTTGATACGACTCTTGACCTCTCTCCCTTGGTACCTCGGCTTTCATATGTGAACCATACCTCTTCTTCCTTACATTTTCTTCCTTCTCCTCATCCTCACAATCCTTGTCTATATGCCCCATTCGTCCTCATCCGATACAAAAATCGGGCAACCTTTCGTATTGGATTCGTGCATACGTTGGTTTTCCACTCTCTCCCAACCAAAATTTCACTGTGTTGCAAAGCGACTAGGTGATCTGCCAACAAACCCTGATATGTAAATAATCTTCCCATGCCTTACATTCCTCATTACAATCTACTTCCACCAGTCCACCCAATTTCCGGCCAATGATCTCTCCAACTGGATTGTGAGAGCATCAAATGGTAGGTTAGAGGCTTGCACCCAAAGGTTTGTATGTTCAAACACTAATGTCTTGGCGTCCTCATCACCATAATACTTAGTTAAAGCCACCAGAGCCTTGTTAAACGTCCACGACTCCTTTCCAGAACCCTCCTCCTATCCTTTTTCACAGGCAAATAAAAATCTGGTAACACTAGGGCTCAAAGTTTGCGTCGGGATCCCCTTCGCATTACGTATATTTCTCATCACATACCTAAAAACCCCCATTCTCAGTGGTTTATCTGACAGGACCTTAGCCGCCAAACCGAATCTATACTTCTCGCCTCCTTGCCTCAGTATCTCCTCCGGAACCGCAGCTCCTTCATCATCGCTATTTATAACAATCCCCTACATCTGCAACTGCAAATCATCCATCACAGACCCCATGCTCGATCACCAAAACACGACACGAATCCGTACTAAAGACGGAACCCTAATCTCTACGCTCCGAATAATACGGACGAGAGAATCTTTTTGTAATCGGTCACTCTAGATCTTAGTATTTTAAAAGTAATTAATGGTTTTAATAGTTTTGTATAAGCTAATAAAAACAAGCTTTTTTATTTACCAATAACATTTGATTTTTTTCAATGTCTATTTTTCAGCACTCGTCTTCTCTAACTCACTTGTTCATCCATGTCCCTTTTTCGAGATGGGGTCTTCTTTGGCTCAATGCTCCCAGGATGACCCGACATACACCCTTTTGGAGAACTTGTTGGCATGCATCATATCCTAAGGTTAGGCAGGACGATGAATGTCACCAAACTCTTCTCTGTCTCTTCAGAGGTGCGAGTGAACCTATCTAGGTTAGAAGTCCCAACTGATTCAAGTGACGTAGGCAAGACAGTGGACCCCATGTCGATCCTTGGTGTGTGAAGTGAACCAGGGCCGACTCAATGATAATTGGGGCTTAAAGCGAGAAATTGATCGATGTCTTTTTTTCCTATGAAAAAATAATATAAGTAAGTTTCCTCATAGAAGTATTATACTAGATTATATTAAGCAAATGAGCTTCAACATCTACTTTTAACACTAAAAAAACTAAAATGGGTGTTGGAGATTAATTTCTAACAAGACACCCTCGATGTATAAGATTTAATGTCTAGATTTCTATACAAAAAGTCCAAATATTTAAGGATTCTATTGAATTCATAAATGAGATATATTAATGTCAAGTTCAGATATGGTGAGTTCCAGATAATTCTAGTCAATTACACCAAACTATGCTAGCTTATATGTGACCTCGTGTATAGATAGCTATTGTCATCAACTTCTAAAATTTCCACACTTCCAAATTATTTTTAAATACTACATATAAACTCTAACTAGTATTAATAATATAACACCAAAAATAAGAAAACTGTCAGAACCGTCACCAATGACATAAGGTAGTATCTAGGTGAGAATTATCAAGTACTAAGAGCATTTGGTATCGAAACCCACCGTTAACTGACAAAAAAAAAAAATTGAACAAGGCCAACACATTCTCTCAATTACCTCATAATAAATGTTCAAGCTCATTTAACTATTGTTGTTGTCTAAAACTTAATGAAGCTTATAAACAAACTCGTACCTATTGATCCTTTTGATTTGTGACTAAGAAATAAAAAAACAAATAATCGTTCATGTTCATGGCTTCTAGTCTTTCCTCTCCATTGAGCATCTCCATTTCCTGTGAGTATATCATTTCTTTGTAGTTCGGACTCTCTGTTGAGCATCTCCCTCTTCTATGAGTAAATAATTTCTCTAGAGCCTACACAATACAGTTCCATGTGATACGTGTATAAAGTTAACTCTACGTATTTTTTTAATCACGACTCTACTTGGGGTATCATCTTCCGTTCGGACACCTGTCACACCATTGAAGCTAGGAATGACCTCATCCCCGCAGTCCGGGGCCTAACCATAATTGAGTCTTATGATATAGCCGTAGGACCTATCACTAGCTCATGACCGATGATGGTCCGAGCTCGTCATTTGTAGTAACGCTCATATTGTTCTCCATCTGGTAGCTCAAAGACCAACCATATATCACTGATATGGGTTATCATCCAGGAGGCTATAGTCTTTATATCAAACTTGTTTTTACGAATAGTTCAACAAATAAAACTTCTCACTAGTTTGTCCGTAATACTCGTTCTATGCATGTGTTCAAGTGGCCCGGTGTTTATTTTTTGGATGCACTCCAATATATTGTTGATTCAAGCAATTAATGAATTTATTTTACACTTGAAAATGAAATTTTTTTGAAACGGGAACGAGATCAAGCTGCATTAAAGCAATAGTAATGGTACAAAGTAGGAACGAGGTCCTGAGCTCCAGAATATTGCCTGGTCCGCCTCACGGTACCTGGTAGTCGTGGACCCGTAGAAACAGCCTGCTTAGCCTTAACAGACACAAAAGTACTAGAGACCTCATTCCGCCTTTCCATCAGACAAGGAAAGGACACAATTTCAAAAGGAGACAAAATATAGTAATTTCTCCTAAAAACATCTAAACCAAAGAAAATAACCAAATAACATAATTCGTACCTAGCGGTACAAGTCCAAAAACCTAACCAAAGTGTCCTAAAGCAGGGAATAACAATCCCTATAATTAATACTGGTGTTGCATATGCGATTTTCCCGAGACATCACAACACCGGCTGTCCCGAGTCTGTGGTTATAGGTCCTTGATGGGCCTTCCCACACCCGCTCGGTGTTCTCATTCTCCCAATGGAGGCAGGGACACCTCCACTCTGTTCTCCTTGCTTTCCTGCGTGCTTGGGTCGGTGATCCTGATCAAATAGTGTCCCGCTTCCATCTTCTCGGCCTGATCAGGGCTGCCTTGGATCTGTGGCAGAGGTTCGTCCACAGCATCATCAGGGCAATTGGGGTCTAGGATTGCCACATGCAATGGTTGTTTCTTCTGCAGGCAGCCATCACTGGTGCCTTGTTTCTTCAAGCCTGATCGTTTTGGGGGCCTAGGACCGATCCCCGGTGTCCAGCGGAGAATCCCCCTCTTGTAGAACGTTGTATGCTCATATTTGTTCCTGAAGCGCAGCCACCTTTCTCGGAGTCGCTACTCCCTATCTCCCGGGTTCAGAAACATCGGAAACTCTGACGGGACAGGGGCGACTCTAGCCCTAACCACCCTATCTGCATCTGCCGACATTGGCTTGAAACGGCGGCGCCGGATCAACGGGTCCTCTCCTTCGCCATATCCTTCCTGGTCGCTTGGCCTTCTGCTCGGGCTGTGGTGGTGATGATCAGTTTTCGGAGATGGAGGCATGCCGTCTTTGATCACTACAGATGGGAGCACCGATCGCGGGGAAGTTTGGCACCCGGGCTCCACTGGTTGAGAACTGGGGGTGGCGCTGTCGGTAGGGGGTTGGGAAAAAAGTATAGTGACCAGTGGTGGGCTAGGTGGTCGGTCTAGGGTCAAAGGTCGGTGGGGGTTCGCCGCTCCGACCGTGGAAATCGAGCAGAGAAGGGTGGAGGCTATGGTTTTCGAAACCCTAGTTTCAGCTGCTCGCAAGCGCTAAACCAAACGGGCTTCACTTTAAAAGGAATTAATGTAACTAAAAAGATATTTTAACAATCTTTTTTGTGACGGTGGATTTATTTATCTTAAAAATGAGTGAATGCAAAGACCCTTAAATATTTTTAAGCTTATAAATTTTGACACACAAAGCATGTATGAGAAAGAATAGAAAGAGAACAAGAAACAAGTTGAGTTTGGCAAGATTGTTGGACATCGGATGCTAGCAAGTGTAATTATTCTATTAACAAGTTGGAGATTATACCATTAAAGGGTTCATTAAATATTGCAACCAGTACTCATTAACAGAATATTGCAATTAAGAAAAGGAATAGCGGTTTCTAGTAACCATATGGTTTTCCTTGAAGCCCCCGCCTCCCCATTTTGGGTTTTGGGCCGCCGGCAACCTTCATCTGTGGAGGCTCAACGCACGAGTCCTTCATCCTGTCTCTTATAGGCACCGTCTGGTTTCTGTGACTTTGTCTTCCCCTTCGTGGGTATTGTCTGAATCTCGTCTTCACTTTCTCAGATCCTTGCCTCATTTTTCGATATTGGCCGCTTCTCTCCACCTTTCTTGATGGATCAAGCTTCTTTTCCTCCTTCTCCTCACTGGCCGGATCTCGCTGCAACGCCACCGGACTCACTCACTTGCAGCATCGACCACCTTCGCTCCTCATCTCATTCTTCTGTCTCTGGCCACCATCGCCGATTGTCCAATTTGCCTACCTTCGTTCTGTCACCCGCCCTCACCAGATCCGGAGTTGCCTCGCCGGACGGTGACTACTTCAGATCTGGGTCGGTAGAATGGGGCCTTCGCTCACCGGTGCTGAGCGAACGACGCCCCTCATCCCAATCATCCGCCTCTGCCCATTGTTGCCGACTGACCCCTTCGCATTCCTCTCCACCTATTTATGTACTTTTCAACCCCCCTCATCGGCGGGGATTCACTACAGCCCGACCTCGAGTTCAATCGCCTCCAACAACACCAGATTTCTTTGCCAAAACCTTTAACCCCTGCCATCCCTCCCACTACTCTGCCTCTGGATACCATCGCCGGCCGCCTCTTCCTCCCATCCCGAACAGTCATTTCTTTATGCCCACCTCTATCGGAGCAACCTCGCCGGTCAAAGGTAGGGAACCTCGACCTTTCGGTCAGATGTGGCCGACTCGATCGCTGTCAGGAAGAGAGGGAAGATCTTTGTTGCATGCCTTTCCGGAACGGATTTTACCGGTTCTAACTCTACCTCTTGAGACGGATCAGACATGCACCCCTATTTGTTGGCCAGATGTGCTTGTGTCTTATCAGTAAGATCTGATTCTCGATCCTCAGGACCTCCCGGTTGAGACCGTGTTTGATTGCTCGCCGCACTTCACTCACACGGTGCAAGTTCACCCGGGGAGGATCAAAACCTTTTTTCCGCAGTGTGTTCTACATGCTCGTCTACTCGAGGTTTGGGCCTTTCCCAACCGGCCTCGGGGGAACGGCCTTTCCGGACTACTCCCCTCGGAGCCTTGCCGCCCCGAATATTTAGCACACTCCACGATCACCCTCGACATAGAACTTTGGATTCCAGCGGCCCTCCATTGCAACTACCCGTACCAACGACCACGATGGATTCCTGCCCGAGTTGCCATTGCTTGGGATCTGAACCCTAATCCAGATTCTCGAGGACCTAATGGAGGAGGGAAACCCATTGGGCCAAGAAACAGATGAGCCCCCCGACTATCCCCGGTAAGCCCATCTCATCTTTGTGGGGACAGTCCCAACCGAACCCGGATCCTATTTGGACGGGCCTTGTATCGTGGGGCGATCGTAGGTACCCCTCCGCGAGCCACTAAAACCACCCTCACTGGTATCTAGCTTCGTAGCATTGCGATAAATTGTGTACCTTTAGCTCTTACCGAGTTCTACACATGTTTGTAGAAGTCTTAGTTCATTATTCATGCGTATCGGCCACCTTCATGTCATGTTGGAGGGGGACCTCGATCTTAATCCTGGACTGTTTCAGGATATACCCCTAAACTTTAGTTGGATTTCCATGTACTGCTTGTATAGTTTTAATCTGATTTAATCAAATACATATATCCCATCTTCAAAAAAACAAAATATTGCAACAAGTTCATGGTATAAAGTTAAAGATTTCAAATCAAATAAAGCAATTGCTCTTTAAATAAATAGTAGAAGACAAAACAAAACAAAAAACCTCAAAAGTTGGTATGCTTTCGAATATTAATTCGACAAACTTTGGATTTTTTTTTAATCAGCAATTCGACCAAATCAGGATGTTCTGTGTCAATGGTGAAATCATTCCCATTGTTGGGATGACGCATGGATGTGCGTCGGATCGGACCTTTTGTTTCTGTTTGGGAAAATTTGATAGAGAAACTACTCGTTATTGTCGTAAAAGATATAAACCATCATCAAGAATTCTGAGAATATCATATACGTGTTGAGAACCAAACTTTTTATAAATAAAGAAAGCAATTTCGCTCTTAATAAACCAGATACCGTACATGAAAGATGTGTGCCTTATGAGTATCCACTATGGAAATGGTTCAAATCGTTCTATTTCCGGGTCAATTAATCTAAATATTTTTCATGAGTGGTTTAGATTTTGTTGGGTTATCATATCAGCCCACCTATCTGACTTGTTTGTAGGGGGACCCAAAGATCCCAGCTCCAATCGAAGCATTAAGGGGAGTGGTATCCTCTTCGAAAAGAGTGAGGGCATGAGCATCCTCTAGAACAAGCGGGCAAAGGGTAATAGACATCGCATCAACAGGAACCGTCGGACTGCATCTCCAGACAGTCGAGGCCCTCACCTCGACCGTACCCGTAGAAGGAAGGTAAGGGAGGGCATCCACAGGAATAGGCTTAACAAGCACATCAACACTGAACCCTGGTCCTCAAGTAGCAATTACACGTCGTCCCGCAGTGACATACAACACATGGATCAGAGCCAAGGCCCTAGACGACTGGGTTGTAGCCAGCGAGAAAGGGTGGATGGAAACTAGCGTACCGAGCTTCCCTACAATCTCGGACATGGAGGTCTGGTTCCAACACACGATAGGCAGGCCGATGATGTCATCCCAGAGAAGCCAACCCTTAAACAAAACACGTTTCACACTATTTGAGAAGGAGAAGAACCAGGGTCGCAACAACTTCCAATCGTTAGCATAGAGGGTCATCCAAACATCCCGATCCTCACAAGACATAAGAAAAGCACGCAATCAGAGGTCAAGAAGATCGACGCCCAGAATCCCTGCCAACCGGAGACCATTGTCAATAGCCCGAGTTGAAATGGAGGTGATAGCTATGCTGATCACACAGGATGCCGAGATATTCTCCTAAAGAGAAATCAATATGGTGACTAGGATGTTCTAAATAATTTATTTAGTATCTTGATCACAAAAAAACAAATATTGATTTACACTTTGAATCGAGACTGTACCAAAATTGATTTACACTTCGAATCGTTAATGTATTATTTGGTTTTTATTAAATTTCTTTTTTTTTGAATAATTATAAGTTCAAGTTTAATTTTCATTTTAGCTACTTTATTTATTTATTTATTCATTTTATCAATTTTTTCAATTTAATTTAGTATTTGCTGTTTTAAATATGAATATAATAAATTCAGCAAAAGCATAATTACAGCATTTCTGCGAACCCCTGACCCCATACATGATCCCCACAATGTGGTGCTCTTTTAAATTCAGGGGTTTGCATCACAATTCATCCTAGTCAGCACATGATTCTTAACCCCGAATCCCTGACCTCACGATGTACATGCTATATAGATAAACCTCAGTTACAATGACAAATATCTGCTATGCCACATAGACTCAGCAATGTATAATGGATATGAGTATGCCCAAGTCTCTCTCCTAATAAAAGAGTAAGACACTTTTAATCGTATAGTATCCTTGAACAATGACATTTTTGAGTGCTCAAGAGCTCTTGCGCATGAATGATTAAAACTTCATAGAGATTCTTAATAAATCAATCGAATATTGTCTAATAAACTCTTCTTTGGCGAATATTTATGACTTTGTGATTCCTTGCATATATTACATGGAGAATTATATATAAAAAGTTAGAAATTTCTTAGAATAATATACAAATGAATACCTGGTAGCAGAGAAGATATCATCAAACTTCTTCTTTAATGTGGAAGGATCTTGTAGTGGCCAGTTAGATTCATCTTGGTGGACAAATATAACATTTTCCAGGATAGCTTTTGAGACACCCATTAAAGCTGGGATTTCCCTATCCATGTCAGCACATCTATAGCTGAGGCAAACTTTCTGCACTTTCAAAGTATTAGGAATAGTAACAGCAATATCAATATCACATAAAGATATGCATATCAGTAGAGTAGAAGATGATCAGTATGAAAGGATATATATTTATAAAAAAACACATGTACAGGATTTGTCTGATATTTTTGAAGTGAAGTATCAGTGTAAAACTACCCTCCAGTACAAGCAGGATGAATTGTCTGGCTTGTCCATTGAAAAATTACCAAAATAAGATGGGTTAATTACAAAAAAAAAACTACAATATGTTTTGTCCACTGACACCT
>JAYMTN010002810.1:0-10587 GCA_036897425.1 Erodium trifolium | reverse complement strand
CATCCTTTGAAATACTTCGTAAATATATACAAATATACAAACACTCTTTGACCAACCCGAATAATTGGATCTAGTCAATTTGTGATCGTTTATTCGGGATATCACGGGGATACTTTCAATCACAATAGGACTTTTGGTGTCTTCGACCATTTAGAGTAAAGAGTAAAACGAATAATAGAGAACGAGAAATGATTTTATACATAAGAGTGTTCATATATTTACGAACTACCCATTAGATTATACATAAGAGATGCTTTTATATACACATAATACAAGACTACTCAACTATTCCATTAATGGTAAGTTCATTAACGGGGAACTTCTCTACTACCCTACATTTATTACATTGTATAAGTTTCATGTTTCTAGATGTGCCTCAACATTGGGACTTGGAGGACTAGAAGGACCCAGGAAGGGACTGGTGGTGTCTACCCCATCCCCGATGCTTGCTCGACCTACAGTCTTGACTAATCTAGGCCAGACGACTAGCAAGACAATCTCGGTATCCTAACGTTTTGCCACCTCCATGGACGCCTTAGTCAAAGTCTCGCCCCCTTGATGTTGCAACCTACGCCCATCCCACGCTCCGAGTCCCCACAAAATCTCCACGCTCGGATGGGATCCTTAAAACAGAACAAGACCGGGAGAACCCTCCTCTCAGGCCCCTGAAGATTCAAGAATGCAAAGGAACTATCGAGGGAGAAGGCCAAGCGGGTCGTAGCACTAAAGGACTATCTAAAGAAGAGGGCCTTCGAACTCTTAGACGTCGACCTGGATGCAAAGGACGACCGTCACTCCCCATCCTCTCAAGTATCGATGATGGGTGCAACACAACCTCATCGGGAGCCATGATTGGAGGTTGCTTGGCCCAGAGGGTAAGGGGTGCATGTTTCCGGTTTTAGTGTGGGCCCATTTGGCCAAGTCGTATCCCTTGGGAGCAGTACCCTTCTACTTCAACATGCCAAAACAACCACCCGAAAGAGTTTTTAGATCCTTGCCCCAGCTTTATTGGTCTTATATGTTGTATGTGTTGTTGTTACTCTAATTTTTCTGATAAGAGTCTATTTCGTAACCCAGAACGTCGAGACACGTATCTCCAATGGGGTCCGGGACTAAAATCTCACTTGTACGGATTTTATCCCGTTATATTTATATTAAAAAATATCAATAATGATATAAAGACGATTGATAGTGGTGCTTCTCTTGGAAATGAATCATTTAAATAGGAAATTATTGTTTTTAATAGTATACCCAATCATTCAATCGAAAGTAATATTTTTTTATTACTCTTATCCGTTAATACATTTACGGATAATGAATTCCATTTGGAGTATAAATTTGAAACACGAGCGTTTTGAAAGATAATTCAAAAAGAAAAAGGAGAGAAGATAAAATAGGAAAGGTCGTTGCATAATTAGATGGGAAAAGAAATGGGTGGTGGTGGTTTCTACCTGAGCACGTCTTGGGTTGCCTCTTCTATATCTGCTTCAACACGGCACGGCACCGTTTTCCCCTTCACAGGACCGATTTACGTAGCTGTGAACCGGACCGGACCGGAACCGAACTTGTCAGTAATAAATACAGTTTCTTCGGTTTCGATTTGCTGCTCGATTAACATCATCGTCTTCGTCTCAAACAATTTCAGCTTCGGAGCTCAGAGGGGAGAGAAATGGCATGAGTCTCTCCTCCACGTCATCGTCATACACGTGTCTTCTTCTTCCTCTTCAAAGTGAGTGCTGCATATGGAAAATTTATATATTCTTCTTCTTCTTCTTCGTCTCGTCATTTCATTTGTTTTTTGGAGCTAATATTACCATTTCCAGCCTCTTATTTGTGCATACGACAAGGGTTTGCCGCTGATTTTTCCCTTTTATTTATTTATTTGTCTCTGAAGGGTTTGATTTGGAGCAGAAATTTGATTGGTACTCAACTGAAGCTGTTTCGTTACTGTAAAGATACGATCTTTAAAGGTATAGAAACCTCTTGTGATTGCCATTTGTTGGGTGATGTTTGCTTCATTGACTCTAAATTTTGTTTTCTGGCACCGAACCATTTTTGAATCCATTGTTTTTTCTGACATAAATACTTGAAAAGATTTATGGGTTCTGAAACCTCTGATTGCTGTTCAGACCATGTGATTTGATAAGCATTAGGCATGTCTTGTGATTGTTATTAAGGTTTTTAATTTTGCCTACTAGTCATGACAATGAATGGTGGGTGCAAAATATTAATTGATAACTTAATGTGTGTGTGTGAGCCTCCATTACTGTTCACTTTTGCCCACTTAACATTAAAACGTGAATGGACTGGCAAATGGCAATCCATCAAGTATAAAACTATAAATCATAGACTTTGGTTTCATAATTAAGCTTGAGTAGTTACTTAGAGATAGTGATAATCCTTTGGTTGTGTAGATGGAGGAATACACACTGGCTCAAGGGCTGACTGCTGTGGGATTTGGGAATTTCCAAGGTCTGGTGCTTGCATACTCGGGACTGGGTTGGTTCGCAGAAGCCATGGAAATCATGATTCTGTCTTTTGTTGGACCAGCTGTGAAGTCTGAGTGGGGGCTCTCCTCAGGTGAAGAGAGCTTGTTAACAACTGCCGTGTTTGCTGGCATGCTGCTTGGAGCTTATTCATGGGGCACTATATCAGACATCTATGGAAGGAGGCAGGCACTTTTTCAATCACCTTTCATCTTTTTACGTCTTTAGGGTTAATTGCTAAAAACTACCTTTTGAATTGTCCACGTTGGAAAAACTACTTTATGTATTGTCCACGCTTGTAAACTACCCTATCTTTTGACCACGGTTGTTTGTTAGTTTTTTCAACGAAATTACTACCCTTATATACTGTCCACCTGCAAAAACTACCCTTATGCATTGTCCCTGTCCCTAACTTTAACGGAATATTCCAAATTTTTACAGGATATTCCAAAATTTGTCGGTAAACGACCGTGGTCCAAAGATAGGGTAGTTTAAAAGCATGGACAATGCATAAGGTAGTTTTCCACTCATGGACAATTCTTAAGGTAGTTTTTAGCGATTAGCCTTTTTTTTATATCTCCAACCACTGTAGCATATATGAACATTCAATTTGATCTTACAAACTTGCTCATAAGAACGTAAAACATGTTATTAATGTCTCTTCCCCTGATGATCACATAGGTCATGGTATCTTGCTTTCTTTTTTCACCTTTGCTTTTCTAGTTGCATAACAAGGTTTATATATTAATCATGTTAGGTTCTCATGTGAGTATATGAGAGCCTATGAATCTCTTGTATGCAGTCATTGTATCTTCAAAAACCATTTTTTGATGAAGTTAAAACTTTAGAATAACTATCAGCGTTCAATAGATATTATATTCGGTTGTTCACTTTGTCTATCTGAAAAATATGCCATCAAAATAAAGATATAGAATTTCATGTTTCACATCAACGTTTGCTGCATGAACTCTTGAGATAGGTGCTATGGATTTTCTTTCTCAATGTTTGTGTTCATTTCTTGTTTCCAGGAGAGGCCTTCTCGGCATAGCTATAGTTAGTAGTGGAGCTGGGTTTCTAAGTTCGTTCTCTCCAAACTATACATCATTGGTGGTCCTTCGTTGTTTGGTTGGTTTTGGGCTTGGTGGCGGTCCTGTATTCTCATCATGGTTTCTGGAGTTTGTTCCTGCATCAAATCGAGGCATGTGGATGGTCATCTTTTCTACTTTCTGGACTCTGGGAACAATTTTCGAGGCTTCCTTGGCCTGGGTATGTCCCTCTTTTGGCATTTCAAGTATTAATTTATGAAACCTTGTGCTCGTTGTAACTTCATTGTTCTATCATTTTGATCACAGATTGTCATGCCAAGACTGAACTGGAGGTGGCTTCTTGCACTTTCTTCTCTACCATCATTTGCAGTGCTTCTTTTTTATGGCATTGCACCAGAGTCTCCAATGTATCTATGCATGAAAGGCCGAACATCTGATGCACACCATATTTTAGAGAAGATAGCTCGGTTTAACCAAAGGAAGCTCCCTTCTGGTGTACTCATATCTGGTATTTCAACAAGACAAGATGAAGAGAAGGATCCACTTGAAGACACCCTTTTATTGTCATCGGAGGAATCCAAATCTCATGACTCGTCAATTTTCATGCTTTTCTCAACAAAGTTGATTAAATCAACATTTCTCCTGTGGATACTTCTCTTTGGAAGTGCATTTTCATACTATGCTGTTATATTGCTGACATCAGAGTTAAGCAGTAAGCAAAGTAAATGCAGCTCCTCCACATTGCTCACAGAAGTTTCTCAATCTGATAGTCTCTACATAAATGTGTTCATCACAAGCTTGGCAGGTACGGCATACACATCATTGTATCATTATACATTTTTACTGCAGTATTGTCAAAAAAAAAATTGATCGACTAAATCAGGTGTATCAAATCATTTGATCTCAAGGTCTTGCTTCTGCAAAAGAGCACCAAAGAATTTTTTATTTTAGTATTGTCAAAAAAAAAATTGATCGACTAAATCAGGTGTGTCAAAGCATTTGATGTCAAGGTCTTGCTTCTGCAAGAGAGCACCAAACATTTTTTTTAAGGAACTTTATAAGATTGATATATCAAGCATGAGCTCCCTTATGTAGAAGAGAGCTCTTTTTTTAATGCAACTTCCACCTTGAAAGAGGTAAATAGAGAGAGAAGCCCAATAAAAGTTAGGAAGAAATTAATTAGGAGTGAGGTGCTTTTGGTAGAACATTGTTGATTTGTTTTGTAGTTTCTGAGTGGAGTTGATTTTGTCAGAGCTACCGGGGCTTGGTCTATCAGCAATACTTGTGGACAGGGTTGGGCGCAAGCATTCCATGTCAATCATGTTCATCTTGGCCTGTCTCTTTCTGCTGCCACTGGTCTCCCATCAGCCTGGCATTTTAACAACAGCATCGCTGTTTGGAGCTCGTATGTGCATCTTAGGAACCTTCACAGTTGCTTGTATATACGCCCCAGAGGTATGTACACATATATCTGTATTGCTTCAAAATGTCCATATATATGTAACATTTTGATATGAATTTTATAGATATACCCGACCCATATAAGGTCGACGGGTGCTGGAGTGGCGAGTGCGGTGGCGAGAATAGGGGGCATGATATGCCCTCTGGTATCAGTTGGTCTCATAACCGGATGTCATCAAACAGCAGCCATTGTTATATTGGAGGTCATAATGGTCCTTTCAGCACTTTCAGTCCTGCTCTTCCCCTTTGAAACCAAGGGAAGGAATCTGAGCTGACAGACGATCGTTCCTATCTGTGTATAGTACCTTTCAGCTTCACACTTGTGATTATGGATAGTGTCAATATCATGCTCAAAAGTCAATTTATGTTCATGAGTCAAATTTGGCCCATGAGATTCAAGTTTCGAGTCTTGGTTCATTTTCATCTAAAAGAAGTTAGGTCTGCACACGTGATTCCTTGAAGGGTTGGAAAGCTTTTTTTTTGTTTGCGGAATGTATCAAAGACACGCCTCATGTTAACTGTCAATGATTTAAGACAAACTCAAGTTTGAGTTTGATTAAGACATCTGAACATATTTTAGAGTTTAATTTTATGACATAGATTATATTTAAATTTTGATTTTTCTTTTCTTTTTCAATGCACTCTTTTTATAGCCTAATCTGCACCTTCATTTCATTTACCTGCCTCCATTGAAGTATGAACTGATAATAGCGGTCCACCCACCATATATAGGAACTTCCAGTGTGGTCCTGCATTGATGATAAATACTTTTAAACCAACAAACTTTTTCCAGATGAGAAAATGTTTCCAAGTATATCATGAATTTCCAATGACGAGTAACGAGATAGTTTTTTTAACGAGCAATGCAGGATCTTCCGAAAGTGGTATATGTTGAAATCTTCCGAAAGTGGTATATGTCACATTGAAAGAGTTAAAACCCTTATTTTGTCTTGCATCCCCATCTTTTGAAGAAATAAATCTTTGAACAATAGGCTTCTCTCCTTCCTGTTATGAGACACACATCCTCCATGCAATGCTCAATCTCACTTTCTCAAAACTTGAAACAGTATTGATAAGTTGACAATTATTTGGCATTACTGCCTGAAATGATTTCACATGACTTGACTTGTAATAACTAGACTCACTTCTTTTTATTTGACATTTTGCAAGCAATCATCAGTCCTCCAGCCATGGGCTCTTCTCTGGCTTCCCAACACACCTCAGAGCCTTCCACACACCACTATTGCACTGCAACCCTGACCCAAAAGCTGTTTGCCAAACCTGGTCGCCTCTCTTGATCTTCCCCTTCGCCTCTAAGTATGCCAGTTCGTACCATATACTACTGCTTGAAGTGTTCCCGAACCGCTCCAGTGTCTTCCATGACGCCTCCATGTACTCCGTGCTAAGCTCCAACCTCTTCTGTATTTCATACAATGCCTTCTTGCTGGTTGCTGACATGCACAAGTGCTTGAATGCCTGCTTGTAGTTCGGTATGTAAGGTTCGGTGTTCTTCAGGAGCGAGTTGGTCAAGATATGGACTTGTTCACAGAAAGGGAGCACCGATGGCCCCAGGGAGGTCATGTTGGCCTCCCACTTCTATCACATCTTTGCTCACTGCCAGCCCTTGCTTTCTTTCTCCGTCTTCCTCCAGATGGATGCTCTTGAAGCTCTTTTGGTCCATGCCTTTGTGGATTCTAACAATCTGCAGCACATCAAAAACATTGTTAAACAAATGATTATGAATGTCCCTATTAATACAAATCATACAATCTTCGACCTTGATGACCAAATCCAGAACCCATTGATATATATTATCTTTCATCCTGACAACCATGCATGAATCAACTTTACCACAAGTAAAATAGACTTAATTACTTAGTTACCTGTTTTAGTTCATATTTTGATCTCCATCTATCGAGCCTGCAGCTGGACAGCATCATGGCAGCAGCTCCCATCCTGAAGAAACAATTGGGAAGAAGCATGTTCGGGTCGCAGCCACTGTACCAGGTACAGCTTACGGCCTCAGTGCTTACAACCAGGGCATATGAGCCAGGATAGGCCGTCAAGAGGTCTCTGGCTAGATCAATGGCGGCAAGACTAGCTGCACATCCCATGGCTCCAAGATTGAAGCTCTGGATGCTGTGGCTGAGCTTGTAATGGTTTGTCACCATGGCTGAGAGTGATGGAGTGGTGTTCAGGACTCCACAGTTCACGACCAGGACCCTAATGTCCCTCGGCTTGATTTTCGTGGCGGCAAGAAGATCATCTATGGCACCAAACATCACCATTGAAGCCTCCTCTCGCCCATCCTTGAGGCTTGCCTCGTAACCAGCCTGGAAAACTGATCTTGGCATGTAAGTTTCATCTCCAATCCCCGAGTTCTTCAGAATCCTCTGCTGAAACTCAATAGCGGCATCACTGAAGTTTCCAGATCTTCTTGCTAATTCAATAAATTCTGACTTTGATATCTGCACATCAAAATGGTTCATGTCACATGGATTTGAAGCCATAAAGCATATGAAGATAGTTAAGTTAGTTAACAGTTACCTTGAGCTCATCTGGTGGACGAAAACAAGCAAAGTCAAGCAAGTAAGTAGAACGAGGTGTTAGTGCAAGATAGATATAAGGAGTGAAACCCAATAAGACCACCAAGAAAACTGCATCCGTAGGGTCGCTTTTAGGGACAAAACCTTGCAAAGTCAATTTTGCCATTTCTGCACCTAAGGTTACTATTAGGATAGGAGCAAGTAGAAAGTAAAACCCTGGGGGGCTTACGAGATATCGATAACTGAGCTTCACGTATTTCAGGTTAACAGAGTTGAGGAAGTCCGGTAGGCCTTGCCGAACTCTCACTGAGAAGCTCAGAGACCCAGCGTCTGGACCCGAGTCCTTGATTCCTCTATTCACAATCTCGGTGGAGAATAGCTCCTGCTGCTCTCTTGCCATGGCTAAGACTATGCCAAGAAATGCAGTAGATGAGGACTTTGAATGGGATTTTGTATAAAAGAAAATAACTAAAATTTAATGAGGATGGAAATATGGTTATTGCGTTGAGGTTTAGATAAATTGAAAAAGGAGGCTTCTTATGCATGAAGGGTTATTTAGCAGCTGGTTTGTAGCACCAGACAACTTGTGCATGTTGAGGTGGTTTTAACACGTTGTGGAAAAGGCCTATATGCCAATGCAGTCCAACAAATCTTTCATAAAAGAAGGATGGTTAGATTTAATACACTTCTGAAGTTAAAAATCATAGAGTAACAAAATCCATTTAGTTAGTTATATGGAACAGTGATCTCCACAACAATCTTATGATCTAGTATTTGTAAACATATTCCCGACTCCTATGCATGTCACTTGTAATAATTTCAAGAGCTTTAAAGTAGTAACTTACAGCAATGATCCCTGAAGTCTATAAGAACTTGATTTGCGGTGCATGGCTTCATTGGCTTTGTCTAACTTCTGGTGACCAAATGTGCAAGTTCAAGGGGACTTGACATTTGATCCTCATACAAACTTCCATTAATGTCCCACCTCAATCTGGCTAAAACCATGGCATTTCCTTAATCCCCGCACTCTCATGACTCTCTGCAACTCTTCTACACCAACCCAATTACAGGTTTTTGCATAAACCATACTCAGCAAAGCATAATTTGCAGCATTTTCAGGTTCTGCCTTGATAAGCTGGTGTGCTAGCCTTTCTGCAACTTCCAGTCTCCCATGAATCATACAAGATGATACCAAAGAGCTCCAAATATTTGCACTTGGTTTCATGGGCATTGCCCTTGCAACCTTGCAGGCATCTTCAAGCTTCCCTGCCCTTCCAAGGAGATCAATGTAGCAAGCATAGTGCTCCATCATCAATGGTATTTTGTTACTTTTCATGATAATCCCGAAGAGCCTCTGTCCCTCTTGGACAAGACCAGCATGGTTGCAAGCAGATAAAGCACCAAGGAAGGTGATTGCATCAGGTTCTATCATTCTTTCTTGCATCTCTTGAAAGACTTGCAGAGCCTCTTCTCCACAGCCATTAAGGCCATAAGCACTGATCAAGGCACTCCATGATATAGAATCAGTTACGGGCATTTCTTTGAAGATTCTAAGTGAATCCTCCAGACAACCAATCTTAGAATACATATCGATGAGAGAGTTACCAATGGAAACATTAGAGCCGAAGCCAGATTTCAAGATATAGCCATGTACGCTTCCACTGTGCTTCAGTGAAGACTTAGTAGTGCATGCCAAAATAACTGCCAGTAGAGTAACTGAGTTGGGTTCAATCCCCTCTAGGCGCATTTGTGAAAAGAGCTTCAATGCTTCAGCACCATCCCCACTTTCAGAATAGGTACGAATGAGAGTACTCCAAATGACAACATCTTTAGCAGCTGATCTTTCAAACACTAGCCTTGCAAGACGTGAAGCACACCTGAATTTGCAGTACATGTGTATGAGGGCAGCAGAAAGACGAGGTTCTGAATCAAACCCATGACGAACAGCATAACCATGAATCCCTTTTCCATTCTGAAGGAGCCCCAATTCTCCACAAGCTGGTAAAACAGCAATTAAAGTTACCCTATTCGGTTTAACCCCTGCAGCCTGCATTGCACAAAAGCAATCCACTGACATGACATAATCTCTGTTAGCAGCACATCCTGAAACCATGGCTGTCCATGACACCTCATTTTTTACCTCCATATGGCCAAAAACCCTTAAAGCCATGGACGAGTCGCGACACTTCAAATACATATCAACCAGAGCGGTGGAGAGAAAAACAGACTCCCCAATCCTCCCATCAACAACAACAAGAGCATGAATCTCTCTCCCTAATCTCAACTTTCCAGTTTTTGCACAAATTGATACAATGCTTGCAATCAACTCTGGCTTTGGCTCATAACCATCCCAAAAGAAGACCTCTTTAAACAAGCTCAAAGCTTCAGCCAAATGCCCATTTTGAATATAGCA
Organism: Erodium trifolium; assembly: GCA_036897425.1. NCBI lineage: Eukaryota > Viridiplantae > Streptophyta > Magnoliopsida > Geraniales > Geraniaceae > Erodium > Erodium trifolium. The sequence continues at coordinate 635 of JAYMTN010002810.1, read as the reverse complement.
GTTTATCATGGAATTCCCGGACACGGAGTCTCTGTGCGGCATTGTGTCGAACAGGTGGCGTGCAGAACTGGGGTCTGAGAACTTGGCGTACATGGAGATAAAAGAATTTGACACGACGGCGTCCGAATCGGAGCCAGTTTTGAGGGAGACACAGTGAAGTTGAAGGCCAGAGCGGTGGAGATGAGCAGAAGAAGAGCAAGCTTTGACGATTGAAGGAAGAATGGTGGCAGTGCCTTGGTGGAGGAGCTGACCAGAGGAACGGTGTATTTCTTCTCGGTACAGCTCCAGTGCTCTCTCGTACAGTCCTTCCGAGACCATGTCCCTCACTCGGACGTGAACGGCGGTGATTGACGACGGCGTGGAGGTGGAAATTGACGTATATCGTCTGATCAAGTGGACAACTCTGGCCATTCTATACTGAGAATAAACGGCGTGATTAGGACGGCTAGGATCTCCAGGAATTGTTTGGAGATGAATTGGACATTATATAATTTATATCCCATCAAATATAAAATAAAATTATGAATTGGACATTATATCCCATTTGAATATTTGACGTTGAGAAAAGGGCCTCGAGTGGTGTGTGGCGAAGGGGTGACAAGTCTTGGAGGGGGAATCAGATGCCCTGAATGTGG